>UXGC01000335.1:0-150670 GCA_900480045.1 Eurytoma adleriae
CATGTTTAGGTTGAAGAAAACACCCTGTAAAGTTGCGAAGAGATTGGTGTTCCGGAGGTGAGACACTCTCCTGGTTAAAGTAAGGTTTACGAATTTGGCTAGTTAAACTTAATAAATAAATAATTCACTGTTAGAAAAATTGCATACATTTATACTTTAACCTATTTTTTCACCGATGAATCACAATGAAATCCCAATGAAAATGTCAATAAAGTTCCGACTTTTGCCAGCCACTGCCACGAGAACTCTTCCTGGCAAAAGCTGCAATGTCTGATCGAAACAAGAAAGCGAGTGTTTGTACAAAAAAGGAAGCTCAGATTCAAAACGAGTCACGTACTCTTGGCGAGTGTCGGCTTTTAGTGACAACCGGACGAGCCATTGCCCGGCAAACAACGTGAACCCAGCAACTCTGCGGAAATGAAGAAAACCAGAGCGACGCAACGAGTTTTCGTCTCTTGTATTTATGTAGGTACATATCCCGATTCGAGTTTTAATCGACCGCGACCCACCAATCGAGTAAAAGGATCGAGTAGGTAGAAAATTTACTTTAGATTTCCAGTGATTTTGTGACAATAAAAGTGCAGACGCTAGATAGATTAAAATATTTAAATAAGAACAAATGCTTTTTTAAGTAGTTTGTATTTTTAATATTCTTGAATTTAATTTGTAAAAGTTGAGGTTTGGTGTTAGAAATAAAATGTTTTATTGCAACAATTTAATAAAAAAAAACTCCATGTAACGTTAATATCAAATATTTTGAAAAACAGAAAGTGGCACATATTTAAAAAAAATTAATTACGTTTTCTAGCACTCTCTTTGTGGAAAAACAAAAAGTCGCGTAACGGTAACGCACAGCCGGCTTGGAAGGCGCGAAAGGTCGATTAGCACGTACGCCGCGGCTGCTCGCGGAATCGGCCGCGAGAGTATGCGCGCAGAACAGAGTTTAACGAACTTGACGTCGTGCGCGCCGCAAACGACGAAAATCCTAATTTTAGAGCGCATTCCGCCGTTGGCGGCTGCTGCCTTGTCGGCAAATCGAAAGATCAGTACGTCATGCGCATAACGCAGTACGCTTACTATCGGAGCGCTACCCGAGGATTAGTCGAAACCTTGTGCATAAACGTATCATCCTTTTATTTAGTGTCGCGAATCACGATTTATTTGGTTTTGCCTCTTTCAATGACGTACGTTACCTCTTATCGTGAGAAATATGAGTTACCTTACCTGACTTTACCTGACTTCAATATCTTTTAAAGCTTCGAGCTCAGTCTTACGGATGCTTTTCTTACTAATTAGTAGATTCGCTCTTTGTTATACAAATAATAGTTTAAAATTGTACAAGTTAATTCAGAACAATCTCATTTCGAAATATTTATAAACACTAACGCATTAATTAATTCAAAAATATGTGTTTATAAATAAAGAAAGAATTGATAATTGCGTGTACAGATGTATATATTTAAAAGTACACGTCGTTTTTCTTATGAAACACTAAGTATTAGTCAAAACAACACATAATTAGTATTCAATATTGTTATTCTGAATATTTAGAATACAACAATTGTGCGGATCGGAAATAATGAAAATAAAAAAAAAAAAAAAACGATAAAGAGGAAAATGAGGTAGCCAATGCACGCTGTACACTTTCGGTATCTCAACTCTCGAGTGAAAACGTAAATATTCGGGCTGCGCAAAAAATAGAGCCGAATCGATATGGAGAGCGGAGTTTCATTTGTAGCTACAAGAATGTGAAGCGCCTACAAGGGGCGATTTTCGAGAGTTGCCAAACGGATAGGATACTCCAAGGTCGGCATGATGAGATCAGCGGCGCTGCCGTAAGGTCGCCAATGCCGCTGCCGCGAAGGCGCATTCCCCTTATCTTTCAATGTCAGCGATAATAGCTACACCCGCCGCGACGAGAAAGCGTACGCTTATCTGAGGAATCGCGGCAGTCGTGATGTGTGGGCGCGCACGCGCGCTCAGTGCCACGCTCACATACGGAAAATCCACACCTCGGGCGAATATTAGAGCCCCGCAACTCGCGAGCAGCCGATTGCGTGCTCACTGAACGCTTCCACGGAATTGAGCGAAATTTTCATCAAGGAATTTTTCTGTCTTTAACAGTTTGTAAAAAAACATAAGCACGTTATCTAATGCATTTCGTAAATTTATTTTCCTATTTCCATTGCAATATGTTATTTCCTTGCGAGTAATGTGATCGATCGTCTGCACAAATATCTTGTGCATTTTTAAGCAGCCGAAACTCGAGTGATTTAGAAATGAAAAAAATAAAATTGAGTCAGTTAAAAGTGCTAAAATAAATGCTGATGTAATAAAAACTTTCATAATCTTTTTTATTGTTTGTCAAGTGCATTGCGAGAAGATTGTAAAAGGCGCGAGAAAAACTCACAGCCGAAAAAAGGGAATATTAGCGACTCTGTAAATTAGAAGATAAAATCTAGACAGGATTATTGGGCCGGCTGATCGAACGAAGTGGGGTCGCGGATAAGATAAGCGTGGGTGGGTGAGCGCGGCTGCACGTGAACTACACACGCGCGTGTACGTCACTGGCGTCCTCTAAATTACCGGCCGTCACGCGTCGACTTATGGGGGAGATAGTGTCATTGGCTCTGTTCAACCGTCGCCCGGTGCGATGGCTTTTAATGACTTTTTTACCAAGTGCGTGCGTTACTTTTATTGGAGCGGATTTGAGGAAAATTTTCCGTAGCATATGGATCCAGAAGTAGATCAATATCTCCCCCCATAGAACTGTGGAAAAGTTTACGTGAATATTGTAGCAATTCGCATTTTCCTGATAAAAAGAAAATAGTGTACTCGATTATCTTTTCTTATTTCTTTACCTCTGAAGGACGACCCACCAATTGTCTAAAAAGCAAAATAACCTTTGGAGTATTCTAATTGCTAAAAGTTTTCAGTTAAAATTTTTTGACCGAAAATTGTCTAAAAAAATTGTCTAAAAAAATGTCACCCACCTCCAAACTCTACTGCACTAAAAATTAATAACGTAAAAAAATAAAATATTATTAGAAGTCTTTTTTAACATAAATAGAAGCAGCTTAAAAGAATTTCTTTACAGTGACAAAATCGTTAAAAGCATACTGATAACCCGTAATGATGTTCTTATAACAATAATTCATATGCCGACAGTGCTGACGACTACTTTTGAAATCATTTCGACCTCGTGGCGCAAATGTCACATTATTTTAATGTATTTACTTTACCTATCAATTGTTCAAAAGCAAATAATTTTAGTATTTTTCACTGCTACTTATTTGAATTGTTGTGTATTATATTGTGGGCCGCACATCGCAAAGAAGCCCAACTCAAATTTATAAAAGAATCATACTCGCGTACGCAGATAACAGTTAAGCATCCTTAGCGTAGTTTACTTTAGTATTCAAAGGTGGAACTTCCTTTTATAAAAAAAAGTCAGTAAAAGACTTCCAAAACTTCTTTGACTCCTCGCAGCACTTTTTATTATTTACATTTTCCCCTTCCACCTTTCAGCACTCTCTTTCAAAGTTAGAGAATGTGTTTCCTTCGCTGAGCTAGCCTTTTTTAAACATATGTATTTGTGCGCATATACGTTGCTCGTAACAGGTTAGCACATGCTAAGAGATGCGCCTGATCTACTCAAAGTATTTAAATAAGTTTTCACTATTTTTAGGTATCTCAAATCAATTAAAAAAAATATATATATATTTTTGTTTTTATTAGATACATTCACAAGATCATGAAAATAGTACCAAAATTTGTAAGTTTTTTAAAATAATTAACACATTCTAATGAATCCCTTTGAACATTTTTAAATTTCTAAAAAACGTAACTGAAAGGATAACTGTACATGTCATGTTATGAATGCTTATATACAAAAAGTACAGCCAAGAGAAAGTCAAATATTAATTAAATAAACACGAATGAAAATTAGAATCGTGAATCGATAAATAAAAAATCATTGAAAATATGTACTTTGTGTACATTTTTAACTATTAGAAAGTAAAAGTATAATTTTTTGTTATACCCAATAAATTAGAATTAAAAAACCTAGATCGTCGTCCAAATTCGTACAATACTTGTCTCTAATGAGATAAAGCGCATTTTACTAAGGGCATAAGACCATCAGCTTGCCAGGGAAAGATAAAAATTAAATAAAAGAAACAGTTACAACGGTTTATACAAAGTAAGTGAAATATTACATAATTTATTGACACACAATTCAATATTAATATTAGTAAATTAAAAAGAAGAAAACAAATATTTCGAGAACTTGTTATGAAAACAAAACTAAATAAGATTTGTAAGCGAAAAACCTGGCACATCCATGCATCAATCAAAATGCTTACTCTCATTAAAAGAGGATCGAAGGAGGGGAAATCGTCACCTTGATCCCCTTACCGCGTCTTTCAACATTTTAATTTTTATTATGCGCCAATGTTTTCCTTCGTGCAAATTAATAAGGTGACACTTGTTCCTCGCTGTCAGTCTAAACTTTAGTCGAAGAAGGAGCTTGAAAACTCCAACAGTTTCGAGTGAATATTTATCAATATCGAGTAAAACCGAAAGATGAAGGTATAATTCACTAATTTATTTCTTTGTAGGGCATACTGCAATAGTATACATTCATGTAAATAATTCATTATTAATATGTACGATTTTGCAATAGAGGATGATAAGTGTATTTATTAGAATTAAATATTGAACTTAAAAACGTTAAGACTAAAAAGTCATAATTACAGTCAACCGATGTAGTCTGATTACATAATAAGAATAACCTAATAAAATGAAGATAAATTAAAGGATGATTTATGAAACTTTGATTAAAAATTTAAAGTAGTTAAAGAGTAATCAATTAAGTATCCACAAGAAATGAATAAAATACTAAGAATAGTAACACATTAAATGGAAAAATAGAAGGTCCAATATCAATTAAGTTAATCAAGTTTCCATTAAATACAAAGTATTGTATTAAATTTTCATCACGAAATAGTTTGAAAAAAAAACCATTAGTATTAAATGATCGCAAATATGCATAAGTATCAGTCGTATATTCCTTATCGCGTCTATAAAAGTCTCGACTCTATAAGTACTTGAGAAGTCTCTCAATTGTAATTAAGAAAATATAGAGATTCAAATGACATTACAGTAGACAATATTCTACTGATTATTATAAAGAAAGATTAACTAATGTGTCAATAAAACATAAAAAAATCAGGTGTAAATCATTTGAGCATCTTGCTAATGGTAAGCCAAAATAGGAGAATTTTGAATTGAAAAATACTGTTATTCCAGATTGTTGAAAACACCAATCGAGTATCGGAGACGTAGGAAAACTAACGAGAAACCTCACGAGAAAAGCCTCCTGGAGAAGATGACCAAAATTAAAGATAGATAGAAGAAAAATTGCAGATTTACCTCTACCAGCGAACGCTGTTACGTAACTTTATTTTTTGTGCGCGACTTGGGATTTTCATTGGCGTTCCGTCATTCTCGCGCGCATGCTATCGCTGCTAGGCGATTTTCTATCGCTCGTGAATGCCACGTGTCTTTTGGTAAATTGCCGCTGTATCTCTCCTCTTCCCGACTGGAATCGAAGCACGAGATGCAGCTCGATTCCATAAATCAAGGCGACGCTTATTTATCCTTCGTCACGTGCAAAGAAGTGGGGAATGGAGGTGAAGGTCGGAGATCTTTTCTCGCATACACTAATTACTAATACGCTACGATTATTAGAAACAAAACTATTTTCTTATTCCGGACTTTTTTTCCTTTCTGGAATTTTTGGAAAATACTATCAGAGCTTTCGTTTTTTAGTATCAATTGCGAACAACATTAACTGTGAACAATATAAAATTACAAAGCCCAAAGGCATTTGCTTTCACTTTTCCAATATTTTTTCGCTTGCACTTTTCAAAATAAACCTTTAAAATTGAACTATGAGTTGATAATTAAAAATCTATCATTTTTTATTCGTACATTCATACATTTTTAAATATTGTTTTTCCCTTTAAAAAAAAAGTATCATTTACCTACAATGTATTCTATGTATTTTATGATTGAAATTTTAACCATTTGTAAATATGGAATTTACAATAAAACTATTCTATTCTATCTTATAGAACGAACGTTATCGAACGAACGTTATATTTGTGAACAGCATTTCCTAAATATTAGTAGTAGTTTCCACGACGGCGACTAATCAAATTTTCATAGACCGTAGCCACTTAAGAATTATAATTTATTATCATTCTAATTAATAAAATACACGCAAACTAAGCATACAAGGAAAGCGAGCGTAAACTCCGATTTAGCCAACGAATCGATTTTTACCAACTTCGTGATAAATTCGAAAATACATGCAAGGGACATCTTTCATAAATTAAAAAAAAACTACATTATCCCTAAACTTCGAGGCGTATGTAAACGCGCTAATGATGACGAAAAACGTTCATGTATTTATTTTCCCGACTTTCCTTGCCTCCCTTTCTCTCTCTCGTTTTTTTCTGCATCTCGTTAAGCCGCAATTATCTTGTTCAATATCTATTGTTTTCGTCGATGGATGGAAACTTTCTAAAGACGTAAAAATAAATAAAAATAACTGGAAATGTTTCATTTCGTGATATTAAAAATTAGCTTCTTGTAGAGACAAGTTTTAATTTTTATGAATTAGCGGATACACAACGTTAAATAAAGAAAAGCGTTCAACAGCGACTTTTTATCATCACTTTTAACAGTTGGTGCATAGTTTAAACGAGTTGAATAGAATGCATTTCAAGCTTTTTATCAAACATTGGGCTTACCGAAGGCTACTGATAAAAATTTCACAACTTATCCATTTAATTTATTGGAATAGATAACATGTGCCGTTTTGGAAGTGATTATGCATAAAGATGGTAATAAATTAAATTTGCTTGAGCTAGGTGTCAGTTATAAATAAATTTGGAAAAATTTAATTCCTTAATATAAAGAAAAAGTTACATACAAACGAATTTTAAAGAGACGTTTATATTAAGTGCAAAAATAAAGAATTGAGTCATACAAAACAATCCTTAAATTAAAAAACAATATATTTTTATAAATCTGATTAGCAATTATTGAATTGAACACTCATCTGCCAGAGTGAAACACTTATGGTGAGCTTAATAAGATTTCAATCGCAAAGATTGACTGGCGACGAGAACGTATATTAGGCGTGTGTGAAAGGGGAGCGGCACAAAACCGAAAGGGATGCGAGAGGACAGAAAAAAGCGAACTGGTAGATACACACTGTAGCATTGGTTCTTGCAAAGTTTGACGTTAAAATCTAAAGTCGAATCAAACGGAAAGTTACTTTGTGTGTAAAAAAATTTTGAACGGGAAAAAAAGTAATTGCAAAGATGCGCGCTAAATATAGCCATCGGGTGGGCAGCGTAACGACGAGGAAGGTGCTCAAGTCCACTAGCGCTTACGAGAAGCACAGAGAGAAAAGGACAAGAAGGTTAACCTCTCGTGGTGAAGCTAAGCGTGTTCAACTCTGTCCGCCTCTCGGAGTCGCATTTTGGCAGTCGAGTGTGCACGCGTTATCTCGGTACTTGCAGCGAAGCTTAATGACAGGTGCCTTCGCGAATGAGGTTTGCGGAAAGTGGACCGCGACCCAGCCAGCGAGCTGAGCGTTAGAGGTTAGGTGCGCAAAGGCGCGAGTGAAAGAGAGAAGAAAGAGAGGGAGGGGAGGGGAACGGAGACTCATTGCACTCGCAACTCGCGAGACGGGTTTTTGGAACGCTGGCGACTGGAAGCGTTGGAGCGACGAGTTAGCCCGCAAGGAGGAAAGCGATGAAAAAAGAAAAACGTCGAAGCTACAGCAAGTGCCATCATCGAAACTCTTTCGGAGAGATTTAAACTCACTTGCTTCTTGCGAGTGACGAGGCGATGCTCCCTCCGGGCTGCAATCTTCTCCTCTTGCAATATTACTCTTGAGATTTCGGCCAGCGTTCAGAATGCTCAATACCCAATTCGTACAGCACTTACACTGGCACAACTGGTCGTGGCGGTTGTCACTTATTTTTCTGCCCTTTTGCAAGCGCCAGTTGAAACTTACGCGCACCGCCTTTGCTGCTCTACGAAGTGCCCCAGCGTCGAGAACGGGCGAGAGGCTCGAGGGAGTGCGAGATAACGCGAAATGGTCTTGTTCGGAGATTGCGTAGGCCCGTAGGAGCAGCGCGCGCGGACACACAACGCCCAGACACACCGCACGATGTTTTACGGAACGCTGGTCGTCTGCGAACTGACTCGACAGTCGACTGGCTTACGAGCTGCAGCTCTGCTCTCGGTTGCTCGCTCGCCGACCTATCTCGATCGCCTCCTTCTCCCCTTCCTACTTCTCCTCCTCCGGTAGTCCGCGCCTCCGCGGTCCTCACTGGCTCACTCCTCCCACGATTTACAAACGCGAATACCTATTCCCCCGAAGTTTCGAGTAGATGGCGCGAGAGGCTGCGTGCGAATGTTGCCTTTTTTGCTTTTTGGTATATAATTCTTTATTTTATTCACTCTACTCGATATTTGATATATATTTAATGCTCTCATCTCTGCCGGATGTTTCCTATTTTGTTTGTGTAAACAGGCCGGAGACACCTACAGTTATTAATTGGGACTTATAAGTTAAAGGCGGGAAATTCAATCGGGTAGAATTTCATTTGATTGTCTAAAAACGATTGTTTAAAATACGGTCAATTAATTTGTAATCGAAATAAGCCTTGAGATGTGTTATTATGTAGTCTCAATTTTAGAAACATTTTTAAACGTAAAAACTGCAGTGACGAATAAATCCTACTTAATAAGAAAATATGATTTTTTGATAATTAATTAACTGCACAGAATTTACTATCTAAATTTAAAAAATCAATTTTATCTCCTATTTCAATTTTTTTTTAAATAAAGCAGCTTTTCAACTAAACAATAAGAAAACAATGCAAAGTAACAATGTTAATTAATCAATAAACAAATGAATAAAAAATTTGTGTCATGTTTAGAAGAAGTTGTGTGATAGCCATAGCAGTAAATATTAGCGATTTATGACCTATCGTATAATTAATCAAATTTATTTATACATAACGTCACCAATGTCATGTAAACTTAAATCCAGATACAGGTCATGTTTATCAATACCACCAATACCCTCCTAGCATGCGCCAGTATGACTGTGATTTTCTACCCGCCAAGTATTAGTTAAGAGGTTATGTTTGTTGTGATCACAACACAAAGCTTCAAATGACGAAGTACAATGTTAATTAGAAGTATTTCATTTCAATGGATATTTTTTGTACTGCTAATTTTAATTATTATTTATGACAGTTTACGTACAATTAGTTTAACAGAAAGTAGCAAAAAATTACGTAAGTGTTGTATTTTAATAACAGATTTTTTTATTATTTTATAATAAAAATTATAGTTCGTTCGGGCGCTAAACTCGCACTCTTCCGAGAATCAACTTTTACGCACTAGTATCTAAAATAATTATTACATTATTCGTTATGATTCTTTATTCACATTCGTATTTCACAGATAATGATTTTTCGCAATTTAAAAGTGAAATTAAAAATGCTCCCACACCAGTACTTCAATCTGAACTTCAAACGCAGTCAATATTGAATGATAATAACTATGTTGTGATATATAATAGAGTTCCAAAAACAGGATCAACTAGTTTTGTTGGTGTAGTATATGATCTGTGCAAGAAAAATAAATACCATGCACTTCATATCAATATCACTAACAACATGCATACTCTTACTCTTCCTAATCAAGTAAATTTTTTATAACATGCAATTATTTGTAAGGTTACCTTTATAATTTTCTGATAATATAAATTTTTTAAGATAAAATTTGTCCGTAATGTAACTCAATGGAATTCTATCAAGCCTGCATTTTATCATGGTCATATGGCTTTTTTGGATTTTCAAAAGTAAGAATGTTTTATATATATATATATTACAATTTATTTTTATACAAACCTTTGTTTAAAATAAAAATATTTTAGATTTGGTCTAGGAAGTAATCCATTGTACATAAACTTATTGCGCAAACCATTAGACAGGTTTGTATCTTATTACTATTTTTTAAGATATGGAGATAATTTTAGGCCTCACTTAATTAGACGAAAACATGGTGATACTAAGACTTTTGACGAGTGTGTGAATGCAGGGCAATCTGATTGTGATCCTAATAATATGTGGCTGCAAATTCCTTTTCTTTGTGGGCATGATCCTGCTTGCTGGTATGTACTTTAAAAGTGATTTACAAGAGTTAAATATGAAATGCTTTCAATGAATAATTTTTAGGGAAGTTGGCAATGAGTGGGCTTTAGAAGAGGCAAAACTTAATTTACAGAAACATTATCTTCTAGTTGGAGTAACAGAAGAATTGTCAGATTTTATACTAACTCTTCAAACAGTTTTACCAAGATTTTTTAAAGGAGCCCATGATCTCTTTTTGCACAGTGAGTAAAATTTTGAAATTAGAAAGTTTTATAATGGATTGTTTTTGTATCCAATAATTTTATATTACACAGATAACAAGTCACATTTGCGTCAGACCACGCAAAAAATTGATCCACTACCAGAGACAATTAAGAAAATCCAAAATACAGTAGTCTGGAAAATGGAAAATGAATTGTACAATTATGCTTTATCTCAATTTCATGCTGTAAAAAAACGACTTATAAATGCTTCCATGCAACATACCAATCAACGTTTTTTTTATGAAAAAATAAGACCAAAATAGATTTTTAATATTTCAATTTTATATACTGATATTTTGATGCAGTCTTTTTTAAGAGGATAATTTTTATGAACATTCATTCATTTTATTACCAAAAGTCATTTTTACCTTGTACCATTTTTACTTATCATTAATGTTTATACTTAAGTATGTGTGTAAAGTACATATGAAATGAGGTTTTCTGATATTTTATATTCAAATTTTTATACTTAAATACTTTTATGTACAAATTAGATACTAAAGTCAAGTTGTTACATTTTAAGACCTTGTGATGTTTGTAATATAGTATAATTTTACCTAAAATTAAATTTTCGATTTTTTCTTTGCGCAAATATTTAACTAATTTATAGTTAAAATTTTCAGCTATTCAATATTAACTGTCCATATTAGATGGTTTTAATGCAAACATATAAACAGGATATAGGCCATCTGGCATATTATTTTGTTTTTGCTCTTTAATGCATTGAAATCCTGCTTTTTCAAATGCATTAATCAAATGATCATAAGGGCGAGTGATTGATGAATCTTCCTTGTCAACTTCAATTACACCAGAACTTGTAACATTTTCTTTGACAATTAAAAGGCCATTGTTTCTTAACCCATGTCTGTAAACAAAATAATAATTGTATTTTGATTTTTCGGTTAACAACAAAATAAAATTAGTTGTTTTCTAACTAACCGGCAATTATTAAAAAATTGAATGAGATCATCATTATTCAAATGACCTAAAACCCATTGACACCATATGACATCATACTTTTGTGACTCAGGGCAAAAGTTTTGTAAACCTAAAAAATATTTTTATTTTTAAAAGTCTAAAAAAATACATAGTTTGAAAATTGAATAATGTATAACTTAAAAAATAACATGCCCATTGAATAAAATTCTCCAACTTTGCTAAGAGAATTTTTCAAATACGATTTAGCCTGCTCTAAAAATTTTGGGTTTTGTTCCACTAAATCTACAGTGTCAAAAAATTTTGTAAGCAAATTTCCAGTTATTCTACCAATTCCTGCGCCACAATCTAAAGCGCGAGTTCTTCCAACTTTTAAATCTATTGTCTGGATATGATTAAAAAAAATGTAATTTTCCAAGTCTAAATTTACTTATATATTTATTGTATATTAATAAGAACTATAATATACCTGAAAAAGAGCTTTCAAAAATAGTTTTGAACCACTGATGTCTATATTGGAAATAAAACCAAACCCTCCTAACATTCCATCTATGGTTGGAGGTATTTTTTCCCAATATTTAACTGCATCTTCATAAAATTCTTTTTGTTGAGTAATTAATTGTGCATCACAGAACTTCTCCATAATATAAGTTCCTTGTATTATTATTTACAAAACATCTACTGTAGATTGTAGAACAATTTTTATCTGATTCAATGTATTTAGTCCTGTCGTAATCCTGTCGTAAAATATTAAAATATTGTTTTAAAAATTTACCAATACATGAACTAATCAAGTAAATATTATTCATTAGTTGTTAGCAATAATTCTATTTTGATAATTAACAAAAAATTGATCTAAGGTGGCGGTATTAATCACCATTCATCTGTAAAACATAACCTTACAAAACCAGTGTGTTCTCTGTATTTAGTGCCGCAACTTCGCAAGTGCGTTATAAGATATAAATATTAAAACTTCAATATACTGTTATCTGTATCACCCATCAAGTCAAGCTCAGCTGCTTATAATCACTGCGGCACATATAGATGTATATTATGCAGATATATATAAGATACTATTATGATTTTATGATTCATTCTTGGTCCGGTTCGAAGCGATTTCACTGTCTTATATAAATTTGTTCCTAATTTCACTTGTTTCACTTTATGTGTATAGTGCACATACAACCTAACCCCAGTAGATGTTTTTATCTGCAAGTCTGCGACTTGCTTCTCAAAGCCCTTGAACAATCTTTTAATTTTTATCGAATAGACGTTTAATTGTTTTTTTTAGATTTTTATAGTATTTTTAATGCAAAAATAAACAATGGGAGGTCCAAATTTACCAGAAACACCTGCATCTTTGAAAAACATTCAACCTTTTTTGAAAATTGCAAACGAACATGATCAACGAGATGTAGTTGTCAGCTATTGGTGTAAGTGCTGTTACTATTAAATTATAAGCTATAATAAGTTTGCTACTTTTTCATAACAAGTAATTATTTTATAAATTTATTGATAATATTATTTGTTAGGTCGACTATATGCTTTGCAAACTGGACTTAAATTATCGACAAAATCGACCGAAGAAACTAACTTTCTTTTAAAGTTAATGGATTGGTTAGAGGTTACAAAAAAATCATGCCATGAAAATGAAGCTATCACAAATGATGTTGCTGCTCAAGCACACTTAGAGAACTGGGCCTTAAAACTTTTTTTGTATGCGGATAAAAATGATCGAGCTGCAAACTTTGGTAAAAATGTGATACAGAGTTTTTACACTGCTGGTCTCCTCTATGATGTACTTACAACTTTTGGAGAACTAAGTGAAGAAGCTTCTCAGAATAGAAAATATGCAAAGTGGAAAGCTGCTTACATTCATAATTGTTTAAAGAATGGTCAAACTCCTGTACCAGGACCTCTTAAAGATGATGACGACAATTCAAATGAGAATGCTGATTCTGGTAATTTTAAATTTTCATTTATGAATTTTTTAAAACAAATTTCAATATTAACAACTAGTAGTTCATTCCTGTAAATAGATATTATATTGATGAAAATATAAATTGATTTATGTTTTTATTTGAACAGCTAAAAATGAGAATAATGATGATGGGAATAATGAGATTTGGGGTAAATTAAAGATATTAGTATATAATATAAAATTTGCTGCATTATGTTTTTTTGCACAACCATTGCTTGAAGCTTAAAAATTATAAACACAACAAAAATACAATTAATATTTTATTGTTATTAGCTATAAATAAACATATAAATTAAAACCACAGATCCTGGAATGCAGTCTTTGCAACCATCAATACCCTCTACACCAATGCAGCCCATAATACCTACACAACCATCTCCACCAACAACAATGGGAGCTTTTGGTTTTCCCTCTGTACCAGGTAAAAAAACTTTGCAAATTTTTTAAACTAATGAAATAAAAAATAAATTCTAGTAAGAAATTTTTTTTCAATGAATCTACGTGTGAATGCGAAAAAATCATTAAATTATTTAATTATTTTATATTTATAAGTAGCTGAAATTGAAGAAAATAATGCTGATGAAAATAATGAGGAGCCTGGTAATTTGAATCAATTTTTTATAATTGTGCATATTTACTAAATTATAGCATGACATTTTTATCACTCTTCCTTATGCAGTTAATGTAAAATTCTTTTAATTAAAAATATTTTTTGCTTTAAACAGTTGAAATTGAAGATGATGAAAATAAAGAAAATAATGAGGAACCTGGTAATTAAAATTTATTTTCAATCATTAATCAAAAATTAGTTGTTTAGTATTTTTTATTTTACTACACGAATATCGAAATTAAAACGTTTTAAAGATTAGCGGCTAATATTTAATAGTTTAATATTTTTTTAATGCAGCTGAAAATAATGATGATGAAGATGACAAGAATAATGATGAATCTGGTAATTTAAACAACTTTAAGTTTTTATATTTAAATGCAAATAGTGTTTTTTAAAGCTTTCTCAATATATTTTTTATTGAAATAATAAGATCACTATTTTTATTAACAGTTGAAAACGAGGATAAGGAAGATGATCAAAATAATAAAATATCTGGTAATTTTTACAACGCGTTATATCATTAGCACAAAAAGCAAATGCACAAAGCTCAAAGTCCAAAGCTCATGGCCCTTTATAAAAAATTTATGGCCTTTTCATTGTCATTAGTATTTCTCAGGTTTTATTGTTTAAGCACTAGCTGTATGTTATTTTATTTATAATTTTTTTTATCATTATAATTTGATAGGAATTTGCAAAAAAAGGTCGGTGTGCTTGTCGCGCGCCTGATCTAGTTTTAAAAAATATAGAAACATTTTTTTTATCTCGCCTCATAGTAAAATTTCATGTTCTAAATTTTTTCATTCTGATAGGACTATTATAAATGTAGTTAATGCTTTAATGTTTCAATTATAACACTATTTATAATTTAATTTTTAAATAATACCATAATCATTTGTAGTAGAGCCGCATCCATACAATCCAGCTCCAACACCTACAAATCCAGGAACCAACAACAGAATATCATATGAAGATAAAACATTATCTGTAACATCAGAAGGTAAACAAATTTTTTATTTCTTCTTTTAAATTTTATATTTTCGTTAACTATCTTTTAAAATTTTTTTGTAGGTGGCGTTGTATTAAGTGTAGAGCAAACGGGAAAAGCACAAAAGTATATCAAATGGGCTGGTAGTGCTTTAAACTATGATGATGTTCCGACCTCCATAGTAAATTTGAGAAAAGCTCTGCATCTATTAACAACCGGCGAAGATCCTGTTTGAAATAGCTAAACACTTATACAATGCTTAACTTTATAAGACACATTAAAAAAATTCTACGTTTATGCTTTATAACAGCTATTATAGCTTTTTTTATTTTGTGGCTTGATGTCATAAAACTGATATTTTTTTTAAGAGACATTGAAATATGCTCTTATGAGCATGCAACTGCTATATAAACTATTTGTATATAAAAATACATAAAAGTATCTGTATATTTAGTGTTAATCGAGAACAAAAAGTAAATAAATGATTTTGCACATTAAAAAAATTCTTAGCAATATATTTAATTAGTCCCAATTCTTTTATTGCATGAACACATGGTACAATTCTGAATTGTCGATCACAAATAAATACAATTTTTTCTTCTCACATATAAACCATGTTCAAAGCAAATAATAAAATCAATATTGCATTTTTTTTTCAAATGGTATTGCTTGCTAATATTACATTATAATCGGAATCATATTGAACCTAGGACTTTTCAACACAGCACAATAATTAAGCTTTTCAGGTGCAATCAACTGTGTAATTTTAATATATAAGATCACTATATATATACACACAAGTGCTACAAACGATACATTGTGTTTGCACAATCAAAGTTTGTTTTAACACTGAATTTCATATTAAATATATTAATAAAACAAGGTAAAGTTATCCAAAACCTCTAGAGAGAATCATACATTAAAATACTTCTATTTGTCAAATTCAGTTGTGCTTGTCTACTTAGCTCGTGTGCATTATTCATAATAGTTTTAGTTCATGTGTACAAACGTGCGCGTTAATATGTAATTTTTGGTAATGCATGTGTATAAATTATAATAGCACCTATAGTTGGTTATGATATTAAAAAAAGGACTTCCATCTTGATTGATTGATTGAGCCAGGAAACAAGGTTGTTGTACCGTTTGTTCAATGAATTTCTATTAATTACAAATAAATTTTTTGTAAAAACTCACACGCTATAAATAGAAGAACGCTCAAACAATCAAATTAAAGCTAGATTTGAAATATTGAATTAAAAAATCGCACTTACATTTTATTTTAAATACACATTTGACAATACATCGCATTTAGTTTTACTGCAATTCGCTAATAGTATTTTTCTCCCTTTTTGTATAAATTCACAGTGCATTCATAAAAGTAATTCCAATATACAAATGTTCTTGAAGCCGTAACATATAAACTTTTACGACTACAATGATTCCACCGTTCGAGTCATTTTGACATAAATCTTTATTTTCTTCTATAAAAAGCCTATAGTTAACTCCACTCTTTGGTCACTTATACAAAAGCCGTATAACGACGCTCTTGTAAATGTATAATAATGGCAAGGTTTGCATTTTGCTTTCGCCCACAGGCAACGTCTAATGGCTAACTAAGTGACTAGATTTGTTTCTCTTTTAATTTTTTTCATCGATCTGGCATTACAGGTGTATGACTGCACTCGCACTTAAAAATCGTAAAAAGTGCTTATTTTGCGTAGTTTACTCTGTAAATTGGCTTAAGATCAGTGTGTTTTATTCTTCTCAAAGTAGTATGCAACAGCTTCAGTCTTGCTTCTTTGCTTTATCGTCTACTCCGTTGGCCGTTACAGCTTGATTATTTTTCCGTCGCAGCTGCCAGTCTATCACCAAACGACCTGTCAGCATGAAGAAAAATACCTGCAAATTGCAAAACATAATGTAAATCAAATATGTTGCAGTAAGGCAAATGTTTTATTTGCAAAATAAGTGATTTACCAGTGCAGGTGCAATCCTTTCAAATTTATCATTAACCATATAATGAGAATAAACGGCCATTAACATCAGTAAAACTAGAATGCCATTGCAAGCATTTTTCACTTTATCTGGAAAAAAGACTTAGGTTCAATCACTAGGATACAGCCTAAAGAAAGAAAGAAATGAAGACGTGCATTGATCAGTAGATAATGTTCTGTTCCGATTAGAGCAATGTTAAAAAGTGGCAGTTTAAGTTTTCTGAAATTGACTGAATTACTGAAAAGATTAGAAAGGCCGGCCATTAGCTTCCGGCTGTCATTTTATTTTCGCGGGAACGCGTGCGCGGGCGTCTATTTCGGTTTTGCGGGTCCTACGCTTATTACGTACAGCTGGGTATGAGGGCCATGGCCAGTCCACAGACGATTTCCAGTGAGCCGACGACCCGACGGTACCACTTGCTCGGCACCTTGAAGTCCAGCGTACTCGCCAGTGGGAAGACCTTAGCATATTTGACGTACTCCTTCCTCTGCGAAAAAATGCATAGAAAATGAGAGAATGAAATAACGAAAAAAGGAAATCGAGGAAGGGCATTTGGGTGTCGCGTAGATAATCCCCGGACAGGAGTATTTGGCCAGGGGCCAACGTATTAGTCGTAGGACACGTACAGGCGACTACGCGAGCACAGCAATGACAGGCAGAAATAGCTTCTCGCGCTTAGGTGGCCGTTCAAGACGTCTCGCCTTGCGCCGCTGCCCGCCGCCGTATATAATAGAGCAGCCCGGAAAAATGACTACCGAATCACCCTATGTTATAGAGGAACAAGCAAATTTATTTCTTTCCGCACATTTAACCGATATTCGAATCCTGCAGTTTGCTCCAGGCCCTGCTCCAGCCCGACCGAAATTGCCGGTTTTTGTAAGCTTCAAGGTAAAATCTTTCTCAAATAAATAAGTGGCGGATATTTATTACCGAAAAAAAGTCTAAATAGTCCGACGACAAATTTGAAGCCTTCGCGATAATCCAGGAGCGGGGTTCCCAAGCACGCACGTGCTAAGAAGCTCCGACGAAAAAAAGGCACCGACGAGCTTATAGTCATGCAAGAGGCTTCCCACGCTGTCAAGTGAGCGATGTTACGTAATTTCGCCGGTTCGCGGGCGACGTCATGAATTTTCACGGGCACAGCGCGGGAATAGGGGCCAGCCGGCTTTAAATACACGACTTTGCATGCGCGCGCCTGAGCTGACACCCGAAAATTACGTAAGGTGCCGCTTGCCTGCTTACTCGCTCCTCCGGGGTCCCGCGAAGCTGTGCACGGAAGACAATTATATTGGGCGAGCTATCGATTAAGTTGGTACAGATTTAAAGACCAACCCGGCTCTCCTCTATTCTCATACTATTAAACGTGACCGTACGCATAACTGTCCAACAGTCCCTCAGGTATAACCCGCCACAAGCTTGCAACTTGTTCCTTTCAGGCTTCGCCTGTGGAGCGCACTCAGCACGCGCTTATATATATGTACTTTAGTCCTGAAAGCTGCAACTTCCCAACTTTAGCGTTTTAAGACATTGAGCAAACAAGTCTTTCAATTTTTCAAAGACAAGCGTTTAAATTTAGTCGATTTCTCAATGTTTTTGCGTAAACAAGAAGCAGCGGATAACGCATTTGAAACTCATCGGTTATTTAAGTACTTTTCCCCGGACGCGACTACTGACAAACAACTTTTTGTTTCATCTCGAACATTGGAAATCAGTCTGCAGTTAAAAATAAAATTATTCTCGAGTACAAAGCACTTGTTTTTACGTTTTCGGAGTAGGAAAGGAGCGCCGAGTAGCTATTATAGGTATAGGAGGCTCCAGCACTAAAAGCTCGTCAACTCACTAGGTCTTTGTGGAGGTCCTTGCTAATGTGCGAGGTTAGCTTCATGGTGCCGACGAAGACGAAGAAGAGGCCCAGCAGGATGGACAGCGACTTGAGAACGATCGAGCCCATGGTTGCAGTTTCTGAAGCGCGAAAAACACTGTCCGTCCAGCCGTGTAAACACAGAATCACACGCGGCGTGAAAGAAAGGGGGACGGAGCTTATACTCCACGTCGCCGAAGGGACGACGGGAAGAATTTGGCGCGCGCGCGATTTTCAGCTCTAGCAACCGCTCATCGTGCTGCTGCGCTGTCGCGAGCAGCCGCGACTCGCGAATTGTTGACTTGTCGCCCCTTCAGAAAAGCTTCACCGCTCGCGGCTCGAGGACACGAGTGCGACACAGTTGCTCGAGCAGTCGAGCCGCATCCTCACTCTCCCGTGTGCGGCGAATCGTGCTAGCGGCGGCGCTCCGTCTCCCAGACTCCCAGTACGCCTGTACGCCACCGCCGTCGACGGGGGTTCGCACACCTAACGCGCGCGCACACTGCGCGCTCCCGAGGGGATGTAAGACAGAGAGAGCGTAATGTGAAGACAGAGAGAGAAAGAAGGCAAGGACATGGCGCGCGGCGCGCGTCTCGGCGCGTCCCCGAAGAGCCGAAGAGTCACCGCCTTCGCGGCCCGCAGAGCTGCGCAGCTCGCCCGTTTTTAGCCCAGCTCGTTCTGTCTCGGTCGCTCCCATGCGTCAGGTAGCAGCGACGTCACTACGTAACGAATGAGTTTGCGCCCCCTCCCCTCCTCTAGGCTCGACGGAAAATCGTTATGTCGTCTACTCGTCTCCCCCTCAACGCAGCTGTTCATCCCTGAACGGCCAGTGCGGACCTGCGCCACAAGCTTGTGTTATTGTTGTTCTGCTCCTGGGCTCCTGCAGCTGCCTCCTTTACCCCACGCTTACCCCTCCCTCCCTTTTTCTGCCCATAAGCCGACCGACGTTGCTGGCCTCTGGCGAGCCGTGCTCAGTGCTCAACTGCTCAACTCCTCGAGCCTCGATTAGGCTCATGAGCGTTGCAGAGCACCGGCAGAGCACCGAGCTCACGGCTCGTGTGTGCAGCTCGTCTGCTCCTCTCCTATACTCTATGAGATACGTACCGTACAGGCGCGGGTGGACACGGCCACACGGCTGCGCCGCAGCACGAGGAACTGAACGAGGAATTTCGGAGGAATCGGTGCCGTACGTGTGTCGGGCCGGTCGGGCGACGACACGTCGACTGCGCGCCTTTTCGTATAGCCATCACAACACACGTGACGTGAGAAAGCGCGCCGAGAATGGAATCGCGGACTCACGGTTGCATTCCTCAAATTGTCAGAGCGATACACTCGAAGTGAACTCGGACTGTATCTGCTAAGTATGTGCTCGTCAAATCTTTGCTCCGAAATTATTTTAACTGAGATTCTGGCTTTATGCTAAACGTAGGCCTTCAGTGAACTGCTTAATAAAATGTGCTAGGATTCTTAAAACAGAACAAGCTTTTTATGAAGCAGACTTTAGTAGTCAAACATTGTGCACCTGTGTAAGGAATGTGACAACCTATTCAAGAAATATATATACATAAGATTTTATAAAATGTCCAGTATACGAGGACACAGATCCTCTGAACCATACCAGGAATTAGATGAAATTCGCGGTGCAGAGCTTAACAATGTAATTAACACTGCAGTTAGAAATAGCATGCAGAGTGACATTGGCCTGGATAGATCGCTAGAACTTACTTCTGTCGCTGTTATTCCAGACGGTATGACATTTTATTAATATTTTTATTGTAACATTTTTGTTGCGATCTTTTATAATATAAATATAATCTGTTATAAATACACATTTGCAAACTTGTAAACATAATTAGCTTACTGCAGTTTTAACAATCGAATAACCTGTATAATACAATTATTATGCTATTTGAAACTAACTTAACTATTACTTTGCTCCAAAATGTACATACACCTTTTTTGATACTCAATCTTGATAATTACTTCAAAAATCAGTTTTATCATTAGTTCTTTTTTTTTTTAGAAGGTTTAAGGGTCATATTTTTATATTCTAATAATAAATAAAGTATTAATAATTATTCTATTGGCTAAACTATTTTATTAAAATGGGTGATTATAAAATAAAATAAAATATTTCTTTTTATATATTATACTATCTATCTACTAAATGTATTAAAGGATACGGCTAACAAATTGATTATTTGGTATGAGGGAACTTGATCGCTACCCAGAAGTTTTGGAGCATAAATCCTTCATGTCGCTGTCTACGCATGAAAATGATATTTCTACTTCAACCCTGCCAAGGCTGCTTATTATTCTATTGTTCGCAGATTAGTTCTTTTCTATGGTGAGCTCTATTAATAAAATCTACCTATACTAAACATTTCCTTAATCTACATAAGAGCATTTCTATTGGTTAATTTAATGTTACATTGTAAATATTGCAAATATTTCAGTGAATAATATTAAAGTTGATAACTTTATAGATGTTTAAAAAAAAATTGATGTCTCTAATTGATTTGTTTAATAATAATGGAAATGTCTTTAAAATACTTTAATGTTTGTACATTTTTGAAATATCACGTGATATTTTTAAACAGATACATTTACAATAAGCCAAGCAATTAATTTACTTGGTTTTGGAAAATTTCAAGTAAAACTTTCATTATTTACTGGCCTTTGTTGGATGGCAGACAGTATGGAAATGACAATACTTAGTATTCTTAGTCCAACTTTGCATTGTGATTGGGGAATTTCTAGATATCAACAAGCTCTTACAACCACAGTAAGTAATTATCAGCAAAATTAACATTTGATGAATATTTTTAAATTTAATTTTACCTCTTCAGGTAGTGTTTTTGGGTATGATGTTAAGTTCCACATTTTGGAGTAACTTAAGTGATCGATATGGCAGAAAACAAGCTTTGACCCTATGTGGAGTATTGCTATTTTATTATGGATTTTTAAGTTCATTTGCTCCAAATTTTCTGTGGATTTTATTACTTCGAGGACTTGTAGGATTTGCTATTGGCTGTGTTCCTCAGTCGTGAGTAACTTTCTGCTGTATCTTACATTAGATTATAATAATTACTTAAAAATATTGATAAATATAAATTTTCATCTAGTGTCACATTGTATGCTGAATTTTTACCTGCTGAACAAAGAGCTAAATGTGTTATTCTTTTAGATGTAAGTTTTTAGAAATCAACTTAAAACTATCCAAAGAATTACCTAAATTAATTATCTAAATCACATTTCGACAGTGTTTTTGGGCTCTTGGTGCTTGTTTTGAAGTTGCTTTGGCATTGGTGGTAATGCCAAATCTTGGTTGGAGATGGCTCTTAGCTCTTTCCACAATTCCTCTATTTTTATTTTCAATAATTACACCGGTAATTTACCCATAGTTTTTGTAATTTTTATTAAAAACAACGACAATTACGAGAAACATGTTGAATATAAGATATTATTTAGTGGCTCCCAGAATCGGCATCGTTCGATATGATGTCGGGACGTACGGACAAGGCTTTATCAACGTTAGAGAGAATAGCACGAGAAAATGGGAAACCCATGCCTTTAGGACGACTGGTCATTGACCGAGTTTACCCGACTAGTAGAGGAAAACTTATTGACCTTCTTAATAAAGACATGTACAAAACATCAGTTTTACTCTGGCTCGTTTGGTACTTAACTGACTTAACGAAATTATATAAAAATTATATTCTATCACTAATAAATTAATTATTTCAGGATGGCCAGCGCATTCTGTTACTACGGCGTAGTCCTCATGACCACAGAACTTTTTGATACATCGGCTGATCAATGCGGTGAACAAGCAGAGGAGCGTATTCAGGAACGTCAGTGTCTCATAAATTGCCAACTAAGCCGAGGTGATTACATGGATCTTCTCTGGACAACATTGGCCGAGTTTCCGGGCATATTCTCAACAATCTACGTAATCGAAAAGTTGGGTCGTAAGAAAACTATGGCCTTCCAATTGGTGATGTTTGCCTGTGTTGTGTGTTTTCTATCTCGAGCATGCCGTCTTAGTCGCTTTGTTCTCACAGTTGGCCTTTTTCTCGCGCGAGGTCTAATCGCCGGAGTGTTTCAGGCGGCTTATGTGTACACACCTGAACTCTACCCGACATACCTCAGAAGTACAGGAGTCAGTGCTTGCAGCGCTATGGCCAGATTAGGTGCCATGGTCACCCCTTACATAGCTCAAATTTTACTCAGGTGGTCAGTACCTACGGCAATGGGCACGTATGCATTTACTGCTCTTTGCGCAGCTTTTGCAATCATCGCTCTACCTGCGGAGATAAGGAAATCTTAATTAAGTTTAATTTACAGTAAAAAAATGACCTTTTGAATCACGTGCGAATTTATTTTGCAATTCTTAGTAGAACATCATTGGCTACCAATGATTTTCATTTTACATATTTTACTTTCTCTTATTGTGGGTTCAAGGGAAAATATTTTTACATTAATTTATTCACAATGATACACAATGGTATGTATGATTTAATCTGTATGAAACCGGGAAAGATAATTTTATCAATAGTTTTTTTAAGTTCTGCAGAGGCTACTCTACCTTACCTTATTCAAATATACTACTTCAAAAGTTCTTGATTGTTCTCATAGACATTTTCCTAGCAGTAAAATTATGTATAAACTTAATTTAATTGATAAATCATGTGAGTTATTTTCTTGCATAAAGAATTCCGATCGATTTATTTAGTTTTTGAGAAAATCAGATTTATATAGCAAATGCGTCTTCCTTATTATTAAAAGCTCGCAAAAACCTTATAAATTTTGGTACATATAAATCCGCTTTTGAAAATAATGGACAGACGTGCAGGAACGTCACTGATAAACATGTTATTACTAAAACATCATAATGTTTCAAAGGGTTAAAAATTTATACAAAAATAACAACGAAAGTATTTATCTTGTAATTGTTTTTGAAAAAATTAAAAAAATATTTATTTATAAAACTAGATTTTTGTTATTACATTAGTTATTAACTGTTTCAGTAATTAATGCATTTATTTTCATTAAAAATAATGTACTTAGTGTAATGTTTTCAGAGATGAGGTATTTTCATGAGATTATTTGTTAAGATTATAAAATATTATTAGTAATTGTAAAATTGTACATATTTATAACTATTACTTTTGTATTATTAAAAGAGAAGTTTAAAATTATTGAAGGCCCAAATGATGTTTATTTATTTGTACTATATTACATAAAACAAATTTAAAAAATTGCGAAGTTTTTCACAATAACAAATTTATATAGAAATGATGACTTTTTGTTATTCTAAATAACAAGATTTTCTTCTATTTAACTTCGAAGTAGAAAATCCAAAACGCGTTATTCCTCAGTCTTCAAATAAAGTTTTAACAACAATTTAGTTTTTTATATAAAAAATAAAAGCTCTGAATTTTGACCGTAATTATTAAAGTGTTATTTTTAAGGTACATTTACGCGGAAGTAAGCAAGTTTCATCGCGATAGATTGATCCGCAGCAGGACCAATGCTGGACTCCAGGATGACCAGGATGACCGTGACCACAGCCCTTATATCCACCTTTAATTTTAAATAATAGTTGTTGAATATAAAATGACAGCAAAATTTGCGCGGAGAAAAGATTTAAGATTTAACTGGGGAATTTAGATCATCGAGCCGATCTAAAGATAAGACATGCTTATTTCAATTTAAAGTCTTACATTGATGAAGTAAGAAATTCTATTTGCAGTTAACATGAAGATTGATTGGATTTTCATACCTGGCATTGTTCCACTGCAAGCACAAGTGGCATCTTTCTTTCCTCCACTCGAACAGAATGTACAACAATGATAAATCCCGCTATGAGCGGCTCGTGAAATGTTTTTGTTCGTACTATTATTAAACCGATCTGCAAATTATAATGACGTAAGAACTAGCTTTGCTTGTACTTGTTCATTATCCGGAAAAACGTGCAAAATGTATGATGTACAATGTGTAATTATAAGCTGTAAAGTTTAAGCCTTTTACCTTGAGCTTCGATCGCGACTCCCAGATATTTTAATCGTTTTAGAATAGTTCGCTTCAAGCTCAATATCTCTACATCGGAGCCATTAGCAAGCAAGTCTTCGCCGATGAAGATAGCGTCGATCAAATATCTTGCTCTTCTAAGTCTAGAAAATTCTTGAATTCTTTCTTTCGCTTCTCTTGAGTGAGAAGATATCGCCGAGCGACTTCGAAAATGGCAAGTTTCAGGAAGACTATTGAGAAACATTAAAATAAATGGCGCTTTTGCGTGAAATTGTGCTTTGGCATTAAATGTGAAATAGATAAGGAAGCAAATGTAGTCACCTATCTCGATCTAGTTGAAAAGCAGTGCAGGGCCGAGGATGTTCGTTGAGGGGCTCGAAAAGGCGCTCGTTGTACTCGGTGAGCAGGGCATTGAGTAGGGTACGAGCTCGGGCAAGGGCTGCCCCTAGCTGGAGGCCGGCCCGAGCACCAGCGCTTGTCGCATCTTCGCTCGCGTGACCACGATGTTCTCCGCGCCACATGCACTCCTTGCAGGCCACCTGCTGACAGGCGAGGCAATGGTAACGAACAGGGTGTGCCGGGTGCAGCAAGCACACAGCCACGTGTCTGATGCGCTTTGCTTCCCAGAGTGGACGTACTCGATGAGACCGAGTCCCCGTACCCTCGTGCAGCTCATGCTCCGATGCACAATCCTGACACAGATTGCACAGGCAGGTCGAGCAGTGCTGCGTTGCCTGTCAACATACATTTTATTATTTTTTTACAAATCTTTCTTTACTTTTTATTTTAAACTTTTTATTTTTTCTTTACTTGAACTTCTTCTGGACAAGAGTCGCAGCAAATGGCTCTTTGAGAAAGTCGTCGGCGAACCGCATATATAACGAGTCGATGCTGAAGCGAATAATGAGGTGGCGGAACGGCCGAACCGTACTTTGGTAGGGGAAAGTCGCATATTGGGCAACCTTCGATTTGCCTTTGAATCGGAAAACTATCGCTGGTATTATCTCTAGACATATGAGATGAGCCTGCAATAGAAAATATTAAATGATCTTAACTTCATAGATTTTTCAGGTAAGAAAAAACAGCGAAAGAATTACCGCGATAGTCTTTGTTCATAAATTCGTTGACGCAGTTGGTGCAAACCGAGTGGAGGCAGGCCAGCAGCCTGGGCTCTTCCATTTTGCCGTTGCATCTTGGACACCAAAAGTCCTGCTCGTGCAACTGATCGTAAACAGAAATAGCCCTTCTCGTGACATTAATTTCATTTTGTTCTTCCGTTGTACAAGTCGTGCACGAATTGTTGTATGAATTATACACCTTTGACGAGGAGGGAAGAGGATTTTCATTATTCGCTTGAGAGTTTACTTCTTCTTTCGTGCGCATCGATTTTTCCCTGAAAATGCAATATCAATTTTTTTATCAGTTCTATATGTACCTCTGATTTTACAAATCTCCCGATGATTTATTTTTTATTTCACCTGACTAATTCAGTGGAAGAAACCCTTGTTTTTCTAAGATTTCTACACTTCCAACTGCCAAATATAAAAGTCTCTTTCCCTCCTTTGCTTTTAGCCGTATCGTTCTTCTCCTTATCCATCAGAATCATTTATAAAATAGTGCAATCCACTGCAGTCTCCAATCGGAAACGCTCAAGATTCATTTTCGAGCAGACCATTCCCTTTATCTTATTCATCAATTTTATTTTCATTTTAAAGTATTTTCGTCGAATCTGCAAAAATATTAAATACAAAACAAGATTAAAAATAAGTTCAATCACGACGAATATAGATATTGCTATATATGTAACTTAAATCAATTTTAAGTTGACTTGTTAAATATAAATTTTCAAGGTTGCTTATAGAACGATCAATTTATATCAAATCATAAAAATCATTAAATCGTTATTATAATTAAAAGTATTTATTAAAAATTTTTTAAATAAACTATTACGTCACTTTTATTATTATCATGTGATTCAGTGCGTTAATTAACTTGAAGCTGGGAGGTAACCAATTTCGAAATCACCTAGAAGAGCAAGTGCATTGAATTCAAGAGCTACCTACAGCCTAGCCATTTGCTGCTCCATTAATTTTTTATTGTCAGCTAAAAAATGCAAAGATGAAGGATAATATGTGCGAATAAATAAGTACAAATTATTTACCTACTTGATGTGGGTTGAAGAATGTTTATATCGAGAAGCAAATTGCTCCAATACACAAAGCCAATTTTAGCAGAAGACAAGTCAGTTGGGGAGATAAAAAGAAAACTTAGCATACGCTACTGTGTGTCTATTTCGATGGAGCTTCTCGTGTCCGTGCCACACGCTGCGCAAGCTCCGAAAAGCACCGCAAGTTATTTAGATCGAACTTTCGCGCGTTCGCGAGATCTATTTTGAATTCCATGTCGCGACGTATACGACGTAGACGACAGAGGTATGTTATAAATGCACTATTAATTTGTCGGAATATAAAAAAAATGTTTCATATTCTGTTATTCATATTCTGTTTTTAAAAGTTTTACGTTGTAAGAAAAAATTTACATAGTTAATTTAAAAACTATCTTAGAAATATGCAAAAAGTTTTAAAAAATAAGTTTAACATCAATAAATTTAAGAAATATTTTAAATTGCTTAGAAGGTTCTTAGAATTGTTTTCTACTTTTATGTTCTCTAGTATCTAGTATAAATACCATACTATTATGTATGTTAGTATGTATGTACATCATTTAGACTTACAGAATTTTCCCAGCTTGTATAGTAAAAGTGCAAATAGATCCAGTGCTGAGAAAAGGTAGTTAATAATGAAGTATGCGAGACGCGCACTCAGCCGTTGTCAGTCAAAACTGGACAACTGGACTATCCGATCCCTATATGTATAACGACGATTGAGGGGTCATCCTAGTCTATCCGACTATCCCAGCTGGCGGGCTCGCGGGCATCCCCGGCCGACTTCACGGGCATCGTGAAAAATGCCCACGTTCCCTGGTGCCGCCCGGTGGGTACCCGGCGCAGCGCCCGACTCCCGGGCTCGGGGAACGTACGGGAACAGACCGCACCACGTGACGGCTCGCCACCAATCAGCTGTTCGACTTTGTCCCGCCGCCCGCGCCAGCCTGCCGGCTACAGCGCGCCTATAGTGCGCCTCCGTTGGTTCGTCCGTCCTCGTCTGTTCGCACGCGCGCGCGCTCGAGCAGTGGATCAGCGGCAATCAGCGGTCAGCCCGCCAGCCAGCCAGCGAGAGCCTCCCAGCCGAGTTCGCGGCGAGAGAGAGAGAGAGAGAGAGAGAGCGAGAGCGAGAGCGCGCGCCGAGCCGAACCAGGAGGTCGCCGGTGCGTCGACGCCTCGGCCAGCCGACGGCCACGAGCCAGCCCCAGCCGAAGAGCCAGGCGGCCAGGCAGCGCCTCGAGGCCCCCCAGCTCGGGAGGCGAAGGACCGCGCGTGTCGCACGCACACTCGGTGCGTCGCGCCATTTTGGAGCCAGGAGTGCGTGTCTGCGTGCGTGCCTGCGTGCGTGCCTGCGTGCGCCTGCGGTGCAGCGCAGCGCCCGGGCCTTCCAGGGCCTCTACTCTCCCCTGTCGCCGGCAGTCCAGTGGCTCGGGGAAGGAGCTCGGCCGAGCAGCCGCCTGCCTGCGTGCCCCTGTGCTATGAGCCTTGCCGCGCGGCCGCACCGTCAGCAGCTGCAGCAGGCCCCGACGTCCTGAGGTGGGGAGCCAAGGCGGCAGCCGAGCGCCAGCCACCAGCGTAGCTCCGGCGAGACCGGGCCCCGGTCATCCCTGCGGCTGCATGTCCTCCGCGACGATGACGCAACAAAACAAAACCATGAACTTTCTCATTCACGACGCCAACGGTGAGTGTCGCATCGAGTAGCGACCACCCCCGCGAGTAGCGACCAACCTTTCTACTCTTCTCATTTTTCGACATTGTCTTCAACTGTTTTATTTCTCTCCAAATCATCTCCTTAAACTCTCAAAGCTCCAATTCTCCATGCCAGATTTGCGTTGCCAAATAAAAAGTACAATAAAATTTGCCTTCGTGCTGAGTGCACCTTTGCTCATTTGCACTGGAGCAGGAATCTTCTTATCAATCTACAGTTAATGAAGAACTTCCTAACTCTGAATAGTATCCTTAGAACTATACAAACTTTCCTTTTGCTTTCAATTAGTCTACTTGAAGTTATTTTAAGGGTTATCAAAATTCGTACATTAAATACTTGTACTCTACAAATGCTTGCAAGAGATAAGAATTCTGAGAGATAAGAACAAAGTATTTACTTATTTTTTAAATACTACTTTTTACAGTTTTCTCAATATCAAAAAATGATAATAAAGATAATCTGCTCGTTGATTAAGAACATATTTTACAGTTAATCAAACTAAAGTATAAGCAGTGTTAATGTTAAGCTTTGTAATATCAAGAAAAATACAAACTTTAACAAAGTCATTTTAGAGTTTATTAGTATGTTTTTTTATAAAAAGCACACACTAATTTGAGGCAATTTTAAATGTCTAACCCTTTATCTAGCTTTTTATTTGTAAAAAATATAAACAAGAACTTATTTTATCACAGGGCATCCTCAAGTTATTAAGCTTGTTCAAAGCACACCCAACAAAACATTGAGTGGCATAGTTGGAACCACAAATGCAGGCAGTGTGAAAGTCTTCAAGGCTCCTGGTCAAGAACCTCAGGTACAAATTAATTTTCTAGCATATTACAGAATATTAAAAATGTATTTGAATCTTTTGAAATTAACTGATTTTCTTTAATGAAATGAAAAATGAAGATATTTTTGGTATTTGCAATGCTTTTTCAATTTTTAATTTTCAACAAAGAAATTAAACATTTTTGTGAGAATTGATTATTGTGCAGATAAGTAATCTATTTGGTGAAAATTCTATTCTTGCAACATATTTGACCTTCATGTGCTTTCTATAGAATAAATAACCTATACAAATTATAATACAGTAAATTATTTTTTTTTAATTGATAATTTCAATAATAACTTTTAGGTTTTATCTTCTGGAGCGCAAGTTCTCAGGACTATTAGTTTTCAAAACCCATCAAATACTGGTCAAAGTATGAGCTATTCTTGTCATTAACTCACATTTTTTCATATAATTAATAAAATTAATTTTGTACTTTTCTGCAGGACTTTTGACAATACCGATACAAAATACAAAGGTTCAAACAGTACCGACAATAAAACCTGCTGACCCCATAGTTACAAAAACAATTCAGTTGTCATCTACTCAAGTGGTGGGTCTTTTCTTTAGTAAAATATTTAAATTACTGTATTAATTACTTTTAATAAAATAACAAAATGTATTACGCTTTGCAGCAGCAGCAACAAAGTGCCAATCAACAACTAATAAAAGATGCTTCTGGAAAAACTTATGTCAGTCCAATATTGGATCATACAGGAAATCGAAAACGACAGGATACCGAAGGAAGTGATTTCATTCCAGAGTAAGAAAACAGCAATAACATATTTATTTCTTAATTTTTGTAATAGATTAGATTTAAATTAATGTTAAATAAAGGTATCCCTATAGCAAACGCAGAAAAACAGACAAAGTAGGAAAGGGCCTTAGACACTTTTCTATGAAAGTGTGTGAAAAAGTGAAGAAAAAAGGAACCACTTCTTATAATGAGGTAGCCGATGAATTAGTAGGAGAATTTACTAATCCGAGTTTTGCAAACTCATTAACTGACCAGGTATACATTAACAACTTGGTTTAGCAAACAAATTAGTTAAAAACAGTATTTTCATTATCATTTTGCACAATTTTAGCAGTATGATCAAAAAAATATAAGAAGAAGAGTATATGATGCACTGAATGTTCTTATGGCAATGAATATCATTTCTAAAGAAAAGAAGGAAATTAGGTGGTTGGGATTACCTACAAATTCTCTTCAAGAGTGTACAGCATTGGAAAAAGACAAAAAGAAAAAAATTGAAAGAATTAAGGCAAAAACTGAACAACTACACAGAATACTATTGCAGCATATTGCTATAAAAAATTTGGTTGAAAGAAATCGTGTCAATGAGGCGATGTACGGGCCACCAAAACCAAACTCTGCAATTCAGTTGCCATTTATAATAATTAATACAGACCGGAAGACAGTCGTAAATTGCAGTATTTCCAATGACAAGTAAGAGGGTGCATTCATTTTAAAAACTTAATTCCGCATTATAAAATTATATAATTTCTTGTTATTTTTAGAACTGAGTACCTGCTAAATTTTAATGATAAGTTTGAAATACATGATGACATTGAAATTTTAAAAGAAATGGGATTGGCCTATGGTAAGAATACAAATGAATTGCATTTATTTAGATAGAAAGTTAAATAAAAAAAGTAAAATTTAAAAATGGAAAATAAGTGCAAGATATTTAGAAATTCTTTTCTGCAGATTAAACATAAATTTTCTAATTTCCTTTATAAAATATTTTTAACATTTTTGAAAAATATTTTAGGTCTTGATAAAGGTGAGTGCTCAGAAGAAAATTTACAAAAAGCCAAAGCAATGGTTCCAAAGGCCCTTGAAAAATATGTGGAACGTAAGTATTAAATTATTTTAACTTTCAATTTAATTCTTGTAAATTTTATGTTATTATTAATTTTATTCTTTAAATTTAACTTGATATTTTTTCTTGATACAGAAATGGCATCTGGAGATCTTGAAAAATTCATACCTGTTACAATACCAGGACCTAGTACATCTATTGAAGATATTGACATAAAAGTGGAAACATCTCGACCACCATCATCATCCCACACTTCTCTTTCGGAAGATGCATTTTCGCCGCCCTCACAGTACTTCTCAGAAGATGACGAAGAAGATGAGAGCGATCAAGATGATCAAGCTGATAGTGACCTTGAGATGAACTAGCACTATGTCGTCTTTTCCGAAGGTTAGACTCAGAGTTCAATTGCTCCATACATATAAATGCAACTCTCTCTTCAACAAAAAAAAAAAACAGTGTAAATCTGCCGGATCGTTCGTAGAGTCACGCAAATGATGATACCGTAGATTCGGTTATTTGTTCATTTGTGTCACCTTGTGATAGAGCATTAGTAGACCTCAAAGAAAGCTCTGTCAGTGTGTGAATTGCTGATTATGGTGTTTATCGTTATTACGAGTTTTTAAGAGTATTGCTCAAATACGTGACAACGTTATTGTGTATAATTTCAAGTTATTTTTTCAAGATTTATGAAAATGAATGTGTAACTAAGCTAGATGTAAGATGGCATGTGTATGCAAGTGATGGATATACAAATTTTATTACAAAAAAAATTTTTGGAATGTGTCTCGTATTTGAGTGAACAATATATATTGTTAAAATCGATTTTCTGTATGAAAGGAAACCAAATCATTGGCAGATACAGAATAAATGTATGAATTTGCGTCGACTGGGGCCAACCAACAACCTAGAAAGAGTGAGGTAAAAAAATATAAAAAAAATATAGAAACCTACTTTTGTTTGTTTAATATAGTCCAAACCTTTTCTTTTTTCTTTTTTTATGATAAATAAGAGTGCATAATGTCGATTTAAATTAGTTAAATCGAAATATAATTAGTGCAAAATGAAAGCATCAGAATCTTGCTTCACAAATATGCAGTGTGACTGACATAAAGTTCGGTGCTATTTTACTTGTGCATCGTCCAACTGGTTTATATACCTAGTATATATGTATTGTAAATTATAATCTCATAATACTATCTACGGTACATGTATAAAATATAACTATTACTACTCATTTTTCTTATGGCACATTTATATGTCTCTGTGGTACAAAGCAGAACACAATATAATAAACAGACTCAAGTCTGCCTCGATTTGGAAATAAAAAATAAATTGTAATACTATTATAAATAATGACCCTTATTAATTAATCTTTAAATGCACCTGTTGTTTTTTAATCATAAGACAAGCATTTTTGCATGCAACATTGCAGTGTAAAATTAAGGGTGAAAATATTTTGAATAGTTAATAAACAGCGACAAGAGGATAAGCAATTAGTGCTAAAGTTTGTGAATGCGAACATTACTTTTTAAGTATCTTTTTATAGTATTTTCTGTCTTATTAAGCTTTAAGAAATGCACTTATTTTTGCAAATGAAAATCATATACCGTTCTTAAATTGTACATACCTGCTATAAGCTACATTATGAAATAAATTGATATTATTCAAGATAAAAGTTTTAATGCACATTTTATGATTTTAATGATTTATTTATACATTAATTATTCTCCTTCACACACATTAAAGAGTTATATTTTAATTCAGTTTATTATTTTTTTTATTTACTTGTAATTAATTTTTGGTGATGACTGAATTTTTATTTTAATCTAAATCTTCGTCGTTGAATAAATCATCAAAGTCTAGAAGAGAAAAAATAAATATTATAACAGGTTAAGAATTTGAATATTAATAATTCATTACCGTTAAAAAAATCTGCATGCACTGCTTTTTCATCTCCACCAATGTCAATCATAATTGGTCCAGATCCTCCAGCCTATAACAATAAAAATTAAGTTTAATAACAAAAACAAAAATTAATATAGTTTATTTAAGAAATAATAAAAGCGATTTATTAACTATTTCTTCCATATTATCTGTGACCATTTCAAAAGCTAAATATCGACCTGCTCCTTCAGGAAACATTTCATCTGCTACCAAAGGTGTAGGTTTCATTTTTAATATTTTTAATTAATTTAAAATTTAATAACTGCAGCTTTTATAACTTAGAGAAAGAGAAGCGTGAAAGTTAGGTTATAATTTTTCACTCTTACTGCGCACAGCTGAGCGTATCCTCTGTAAATACTTCATAATAATCGTGAAGTTGTCTACAGACCAATGACTTAACAGTGTTAACTGCAGTTAAAAGCTGAAAGTAAATGGTTTCGTGTTTCTTCAATTTAATTCGAAAGAAAGAATTAATAAACGCATATTAAAATAAATCAAATTAAATGATAAATTATTTTACATACAATTTAAATTACATATGTGTTGTATTTGACCTGATAATTTTCCGCCAGATGAAGATGAGCGTTTTTGAGGACGAAGAAAAAGTCCTCAAAATGAATACTTGCATGTAATTGCATTTTTTTGCGATTTTCATTAATCAAGAAAGAATCGACCAATTACTTAAAAAGGGACTATTCACATAACGGCACAGGCCCCGCCTACCCCGCCTACCCTATCTTGAAAGCCCTGCTATTCTACTTCGATATTGGTTCATTCCTTCTTGATTGTGTTGTAATCATGAAGTATAATTATCCAATAACCAGGTGTGGATGGTCATCACGTGCAGGGTAATTCCCGAGATGGTCCCCAAATAGCTTTGTCGTATATTTAACATTTTATTCTGTACTTATCATTACTAATTCTTCTTTTAAAATGATAAATTAAAATGGTAAACTGTAAGTATATATTGCAGCTACGTCGAAATGAATTATGTAAAATAAATGCTGATTCTAATAAAAAATCGAGCACCCAAAAAATCGATTTCACTGTATATACTATATACATGTACATTTGTTATTATGAAGTAACAAAGTGTAATGTTGCACGATCAATAATGATCGTGTTATTCAATATTAAGTTTAAGTCTTTTTCAATGACTCTTCTTGGATCGCATCTTAGTATTGCTCACGATGCAGTAAATCCAAACGCGACAGATTATGTATATTTTAAAGGTTCAGCAACATATAATATACTACTATATAAAGGTATAGCGATTGCTAGCAGGTATTAGCATCTACTACATAAGCAGATGTAGTTTCAACTATTAAATAAGTTACATTTATTATATTTCATAAATTTTATTCTCAAATTATTCTCTATGCCAACTTTTACTTCTTAGTCATCCTATACCTTTAAAAGTTTATTTATTTTTCATGAGTTTCCTTCCTTGCTACGACGTTACGCGTGATGAGAATATTATAATATACATCGCGTACTCACTATTTTTTCAAGTCGGAACATTTAAATAATTAGCATATTTTATTCCTGTTACATTATGCATATTGCATCATTGATTTTTATTAAAAGTACAGAAGAACTGTACTTCTTTTGGAGTATTCAAAAGTACCTAGAATTAAATTTCTTTACATTCAGAATTATTTAAAGTGTTGGAGTCAAAGTTTGTTATTTAAGCAAGTTTTATTTAAAAAGTGAAAAATATTGAAATTATAAAAAATTAAAAATAAAAAAACAAAAATAGAAATTAAAAAGATTGGAGTTAATTGAAAGTAAAATGAGCAGGCTACATTTCTAAACATAAAAAAGTATTGCATAAAGTTCCAGAAGGATCTCTCTCCCGGAGTATCCCATCTCTCATTAAAAATAAATGAAATATAAATTAAATTGAAATATAAATTGAATTGATCTTAAAAGGAAAAAATATCGAACTCATGAAAATGTTCTGGAACATATCTAGACGCATTTTTAACGCATTTGTAATTCTCTAAAAGTCTGCATGCGTATAACAGCTTTTCTGGAGAAGCGCAGACTTGAAGAATAAAAACGAGAGAGAGAGAGAAAAGCAAATTGATTCCTCTTGCAATGGTTACGATAACTCGTGACCATTCTCGTGACTCGATCGTTGCGAAATTGTTGAAAAGCGGCTTGGCCGCACTAAAGGGGCAAAAAAGGACTTTAAACTTTACGTGATATGCGCATATTCGCGTGTATGTTTTACTTGTACCTCTTGGAGCAGCTTATGCGATGCACTGAGAGAAAAGGAGAAAAACATCGTTCCTGCAGATGTTAACGTGCAAATAGAATAGGTAAAAAAGTCTGGACAACTTTTGTAACGAGAAGCGCGTGATTTTCGAGGTGATTTTCAAATTACAAGACGTAGGCATATGCTTTACTGATAAAGTAGTTTTGCAATCTTAATGAGTTTGTGGCGCCTCAAGTTCTCAACTCGTATATTCGCTAATAATGACTTTCGCAGTAATTCATTGGGATTTTTGATGAGAGTTTCACTTGTACATTTTGACTGCGAGATACGAGGTCATTGAAATTTTAAATCGTCTTCGGTATTTTGTAACGCGAGTGAGTACACATTTTTTCCTTTTATAGCGGCGTAATTTAACATTTATTCAATTTAAATATTTATTTCAATAAGTATGTTCTCTGTACTTGTATTCCTCAATTTATAATACCATACACACAACACTCGACTGTTTTCATTCGTATTCAGAAGTTTGATTTATTTAAAAAAGGAAAAATGTTGATATATGCATATTTCATGGAATAAATATCGAAACTCTTGCAACTATTTATTTTATGTTTGCAAAAAAGCTTTGAAAATGCTTAAAATAAATGAAAAATTTCTTATTTAAGGCTTAATAGTAGAAAGTTTAATTAAAAAGAATTAAAGTAAGTATTACTTTCATGTGACTGTTCGAGTGTTCGAGTAGCAACTATTTTGTTTTAAAAAATGCTTGGATATCCAATTTTATTAACTGTAAGGATCTTTAATCTGTAGTGAATCTAAAGAGCGACAGAAGATGGCAGGAAAGTAATCCGCTGTAGCGTAATAAGCCCCTGAATAATCGGCCAATGATTGTCAGAATTACGAAATGCAACGGCGCTCAGGAAACAAAGGGACAAAGAAAAGAAGTCTGGATGGAGGAATGACGGAGGTGAGGGCAACTGGGACCGATACCGGATCAGTGTGCGTAAAAAGCAATCCGAAAATAAGCGAGAAACAGGGGAGAAAAAGGAGGCGCGCATCGGGCGGAAGCGCGCGCGAGAGAGAAAAGTGGGCCTTGGAGGGGCTGGAGGGGAGAGGCTGCCGCTCGGGCTGCCGTGATGCCCGACCGAGAAGAGCCGCCGCGGGGACGAACAAGTGGGAGAGGGGGATGTGGGCCCCCCGCGAACCCCCACCATCCTACTACTGGACATGCCAAGACACCACTTGCTCCGAACTCTCCAGAGGGCGGCCAAGTGGGGGTAATTTAGGTTACTCGTAGCATCAGGGAATGTGGGCCGACTATATACTGAAGCGTTGCCCGCGCCTGCTGGTTCATTCCTTTCTCGCATTTCCGATTCGCAAGATCCACCGCTGATCGGAGAGGCTCACTTCGCTGCTGCAACTGACTCTGGACCTCACCAGTCTCGCTCCTGGGGATCGTGTCCGCTCTTTCCTTCGTCTTTACTATTCTCTTCATTCCGTAAGTATCATTTTTATTTTATAAATTGCTCAGCATGCACTGTTTATTTTCAACATCCGCTCTTCTACTTGAAGCAATTTTTTTGCGAACAATTAATTAATACGAGAAATAAAAATTTCTTTTATTTTTTTTATTTTTCTTAAAAACAATTCGAGTTCCAACATAATAAAAAGAACTTAGTTATCGCTTTGGCAATAAAAGCGATAACATGCGCATCTAAAGATCAGGAACGGATTTGGTCGTAGCGATAATTACAACGTTCTGATTTGCTTGTAAACAGCGTGAAATTATAAAGCTATTAGACATTAAAGAGAAACGTTGCAACTTGGCGAACGGTGAATCTGTTGCGCGCGTGGGAAAGTTCGCTGAACTCGGAATATGTCGGAATATGTCGGAATATGTTTGAATTTCGCGGCTCGGCGCGACGAAGAGACTCGGCTTACTTACCTATTTGCAAATTTATCATTTGAATTTCAAAGGCCACCGCAATTCATTCAGATTTTTCTCTCAACATTTAATTTTCCCCGTCTTACCGCAAAACCAAGAAAGCGCCAAAAGTACTAACGCGCGGAAATGCTTGCGTTAATTGTACATTTGTCCAGAAAAATGTAAGATATCGCTTTAACAGTATAAATTACTAGAGTGCACGATAAAATAAAATGTTTAATATCTAATATAATAGCTGATGAATGTGTAGATAACCGATCGTCCAAGTTCCTTGACCTGGCGTGATCTCCGTAAACTCGATTTACGCCGATCGTGCAAAAGCGGCGTAAAGCGGCGTAAAGCGGGGCTCTGATTCCCCGTGAGCCCCGAGGGGCGTCGAGGCGGGCCGAGGCCTCGGGGGCTCCTGAAAAAAAAGAACGGCAATGTTGCAGGCGGCAAGCGCGATCGGGCACACGGCGTCGCAGACGCGCAAGTCCCGTCTCGGATCGAGACGTAGCGGCGGGCGGGCTTTACGGCGAAATCATGCTGTAGCAGGTCGGCCGGCCGCATCACCGGCCAGCCAAAGCCGGCCAGCTAACGGTTAGCGGAGCCGCCGCCGCGCGTTTTCCCATTCTCGGCTCTCTCGCGAGTCGCGACGCACCGCCGCCACCTCGGCCGACACCGCGCGCTATATTGTCAATAGTTCGCACGAGCGAGCGCCACTCAAGAAATGTAGCACCATTCTGACATCCGCGATCCGTCTCGCATTGCTGTCCGCTCCGCAGCTTCTACTTATGGGCCGCGCACTTCTACCCACTAGATCGCTGCCTTATTTACTTTTTTTGCTTATTGCTTATTGCCTCGCATGCACTGGCTCCATCCAAACTTTTCGTCTGTCTATTTCTTTTGCGATCGCGAATGCTGCTTTTGCGGAAACAATAAACAAATAAAAAGAGTACTCGTTTCGTTTTAATACATTCTTGATATCGGCCTGATGCCAAAAATATTCAAGCCAACTGGACTTGCCTGATGCTTTGCAGGATTTTTCGCATTTGGTAAAGAGCACTATTTATTTCGCTTCAAGCGCTGTGACTACAATTAACGCTCCAATAGCAGCAGCAACTTTTAAACTTAGAAAAAGTGATCCACGAATTTCTCAATCGTGTCCGTTTATATTTTCGCTCCAAAAAGTTTGAAAATCATCTGTCGCGCAAAGCAACTAATGTACACGATTAATCGAGTAAAGTACGCGGCTCGGAATAAGGATTAGGAAGGAATAAGGAAAGAAAAAAGAAAAAAGATAAAAGATAAGAGAGAATTCGGAGATTCTCGTAAAAAAGAGGAAGTTAAATCCGAGCGCGCAAGAGTAAAGGCGGAAAGTGCGCACTCCGGTATTCGGCTACTGCGGGCCGTAACGGTATTTCATTAAAAAAAAACCATCATCATTTTCGTCGAGCTCCACAGCCCGCGGCCATGCGCGTGCCCTCTTCCACGCGGCGACGCGGTATCTATTGCCAGTTCCGCAACTTTTTTCACGAAAAGATCGGAGAATATTGTTTATGATGAAAGGAAAAAATTAGCAGCGAGATTTTATAATTTGACGCAGGAACCCTCTTGAATTTTAGGGAACGATTAAATGATTTTTTCCTTTTTATAACTTGTTTAGTCTTGTTTCATCGAGTCCGATCTACTTTGATGTCGAAACCGCTGTCTATATTTAATTATAGCACTAATGGAAAATCTAGAAAATTTCATTCGAAATTTAAATAATTATATAATACACTTCTTATATAATAAAACGTAACAGAATACGCCCGATTCTAAAATTTCTTTTTGAAATATAACTTTTTAATATTCAAAGTTATTTTTTCAAATCTCTGTGCACAAATAAATAAAAAAATACTTTCGTTTAATCGTATTTCTCCTGCATTTTTCGCGGCGTCGTAATAGCAAAGGTATTATAATTGTGTCTGAAAATAATTGCTTCTAAGATGATCGCATAAAAATTCCGCTTTATTTAGTGGGCTGCAATTATGTAATTTGTTTGTAAGAAAAACGTGCACTGTTAAAATTTTACACTCGAGTGATTAAGAAATGTCATAAATTGAAAACATCATAGATAGCACCATGACTGGAGCATTTAAACGAAAGTTTCTTTGCTTGGTCGTGGTGACTCTCAATCAATCAGCGCGTCAGTTTCCACAGTTCGGGTTCGCACTCTTGCCGAATTATCATAAATCATAATATCGACTGCACAGTGCACCTGCCTAGTAAGAGCGCCAATGTCACTTTCTATGAGCAGTAGATTTTCTTCCCGACGAATAGAGGTGAATCAACTCTCCGAGCTGTGGACTCGGTGAAAAAAGTGAACTGTGCATGCTCTTAATTGAATTTCCACATACGGGATACGTAAAATTGAAATAGGGCTTCGGAGCCAAAGCACAGTAAGTCCTTTTAAATTTGGGCTTCAACGAAAGTGTTTGACTCGATCTCGAGATAATTCTCGAGCCAGCAGGGAAAAGCTCATTTGTCAGAGTTAATTAGCGCGCTTCGGGCGGCTGCCTGGGCGCCTACGCAAACTCGTACTGAATCCGCTGTAAACGCAACTTTGTTGGACCTTCACTTTCTACAAACAAGCTCGCGACCGCGTCTTCTTTGTCAAGTTATGTTCTTTCCCATCGTCCAACTGGCGAGCGAAACAAGCGCATCGCACCTGCTTCGGTACATTGGCATTCAATTTTCTTTGGAAATCGTCGTGGTAATTTTTTATTAGGCTTCGATGAAAGCTCGATTCTACTTGAGAAGAAGCAGCGGCGATCTGCACATAGTGGCGTTATCGAGTCGACGAGATCGGAGATCCCACGCCAGGAGGTCGTAATTATCCCCGGCGTAATTGTCGACGTCTCGCGCTGCGCAATCATTTCGCGCGCCGCCGAGCGACTGTCGCCGAGCGAAAATAAATCACTCGGCCGCAGCCCGCGCCTGCCCGCGCCTGCCCGCGCTCACCTAGCCGATGGATGTGCGGCGCCGACATTTGCGACACTTTAGGGAAGCGCCTAATTAAGTCGCTGGCAAGGCTTGCGCAACTGCAATCTCGCGATTTTCGCAGCGTGACATAATATCCGTGCTTTGGGATCTTGTCGCTTTGCCGCTTTCTACGCGGAGATTGCCTATTTGCCTTACTTTCAGCTACTCGTGCAACGGGCTCTATTCCTTTTCGCTCGACCTTCTTTACACTTTCTTTCTCTCGTTCGAGTATCCAGTAGGTTTACCTTTTCCTACCTTTAGCTTTGTCTCCTTTCCGATCCGACGGTATATAAGCTGCTGCAAGCGTCCGTTTTCTTTTTTTTCGGCGCGGTGCTGAAAGAGCTTCCGATCCTTCTTGCTCGCGTCTCTCCGAGGGGATTTTCAATTTCACTCTCAATTCAATCCGGTTTAGGGAAAAAATTGCCCAACGCTGCCGCGTTACATAAAGCGAGAGTGATGATAAGCGGCCGTTTGACGGCGAGAATTGATGGTAAATTGATGGTAGGCCGCCACACCGGCTCCGGGAGACGAGCGAGCGAGCGAGCGAGTTTCTCCCGCTGCGGTGGACCGCTGCATCGCCGCATCGCCGCGGCGCCGCGGCGCGTTGATCAACGCTCCACCCGGAAGAACAGGAACAGCCGGAAGAAGCGTCCGGAAATCGAGGAGACTCGCCCGAGCGTTGACGAGCGCTTTTTCCGCTTTGCCACGGCTTGAGGCCTTCAGGCGGTGGCCGTCGACGCCAGGCTCGATTTCACGCGTCCACTGCTTTTTTCCACGGGATTACTTTTACACGAGATTTTCCACCGTGATGGACGAGCTGATGGATGATTATCTGTTATTCGCTTAATTTAATCGCCGATTAATCTTGGCGTAGCTTTCCTCCAACTAACGCTTTCTCGGCTCGTCTCGTTGCGTTATGATCAGACTGCAACGATGCATACTCGAGTCAGTTCTCTCAGCAGTTCTCTGTAGATTTTTCACTATTGGCTCAAGTACAGCGAAAATTGATAATCAAATTTGAATCCTTTGCGTGATTTTCGTTTTTTCCTCAAGTATAGCGTGAATGTGAATGCAAAAATCAGTCGCAAACACGCAAAAAGAAAGGATGAGCGCGCAACGGGATCAAGGTCTGAAACGAGATCGCTCGGTGCGGCCGATAAAAATGACGCAAGATTTCCATTTCGACGTGGTTCCTCGAACGCTGGGCCATTTTTAAAGCATAATGTAATGTTGTAATGAAATCGCCGGCCATTGCTTTACACGTTTGAGAGTTGCCGGCTTTGCTCAAGGGCTCATCCTTTTCCAAGCCTTCATTTTCTAATTTTAAATTATTAACCCTAATCGTTGAAATGTTTTTATAAGAGACCGAGCATTTCTTTAGTAAAAAAAACAGTGAAAGTGCAGTTTAGAGACCGAAAAACCGAGATCGCATTAAATATTTCATGTCCTGTAAAATGCAGTGAATGATGCTTTTAGCTTTATCACTTTTACTATAATAACAGTCTTCACTCACTCTTAATTATTTAATAAGCGGAGATAAAAATGAAATTTGTTCTTATACCCTGGCAGCACAATTATAAGAGTGTCTCGTATAAAAAATGGTGTACTTGGTTCTGGAATTTTAATAATTACGTGTACGTCGACTGGTCATAGAAAAAAAGCAAGCTTTGCGAAACTGGCGCAAGAAATGAGGCGTCGGTGTCACTGGCGAACATTTGGGCTGGAACTGGGCCACGCACCGATTCGTCCTGCGAGCGCATCACCGTTGACGTCGTCGCGAAAATCCGTTAGCCTGCACCTCCACACCTCCTCGAAACTCTCGCTGTATTTATAACCGCGTATCCAACTGAATACCGTAACTCGAGAGCCATCCTCTCATCCTCTCTTTTCCTTTTTTTCACCCGCCAAGTTTTTCTCGCAATCATTCAAACGGATCGTTTTGTTCGCTTCTCTTATAGTGCAACCGATCAAGTTGGAATTTAAATGAACCGCTAGTAATTAAAAATTTGTGTTCGCTTATTTTGTTCCTTTTAAGAAAAACGGAAAACTTTTTTATCAGCTTAACAGTATAATTATTGAAGTGAAATCAAGGACAACGAAATCGTTAGAAAGAATTAATGAATTCAAGTAAAAAAATACGTGAAACACGTATATAAATAATTGAAATAATGAACGATCTTCATTGTCCGGTAGATAAAGAACGGACAAAGCATCTGAAACAATGGGCAAACGATCTCGCCAGATTCCCAAGAAACACAATTATGGGGATTCTTTGCGGGAAGCCACTGCTCGGCTGGTCGCTCTTCAAAATTAATATCCCTGCTAAATAGTCGTTCATTTCCTCTTGGTATAACGATCGGTTCCGTGTTTGCTTTGTATATACAATCAACAGTCTGCAGACAGCCGCGCCTAGCTTTCACCGTGCAAGATCATCCTCGGCGATTTTCCCATTTTTCCGAGGCGGCCGGCGGAGGAGAACCCCCAAGAATAATCGATTTTACGAGGGAAATCGTTGACTCGCGCACACCTTTCTCTTTCTTCCTGGGCGCATGATCCCTTCCCAAATCCCAGAGAGAAGACCAAAGGTCGAGCTCGATCCTTTAGACCGAGTCATTTGTACAGCTTCGTCAAGCTCTAGTGATGCCGCTATCAACTCTTTTAAAGTGCCTCTTTTTCAAGAAAAATAAGAGTTATTAAGCTTTTTATGACAAGTTTAAATGCTGGTCTATTATTCCTCTCAAACTATAACCTAGCATCGAGACTAATGCTAATAATAAAATAAAGTAAAATTAGTGGGCAACTTTCACTAGTGAAATGTCAATGTCAATAGGCGAAAGATATAGCAACGACAATAGTAAAAGCAGAAAAGGGCAAAAAAGGGGTAACCGGGTAAAATTTTTTATTACATCCCGATTGCCCAGTAGTAAAGTTGTTCAATGTAACTGTTAGCGCCTGAAGAGAAACTTGAAGAAACAGAAAATAAATAAGATAAAAAAAAGCACGTAGCTAGTCGCTCGTATTCAGGAGGAGGCGCTTCCGCCTCGGGCCAATCGGACATCATTGACATGTGAAACGCGCGCGCAGCTGATCCCTTTACTGGCGCCTTTGCTCGCGAAGCGTGCCGGACTGCCGGCCAAATGGAAAAGGTTGCGTGCTCCGAGCCCCCGACAGCTTTTTAATCGCAAGGATCGCCCGACAAGGCTTGATAGCTGGAACGATACAAGGGGCTGTATTGTCCTTCGAGGAGCTGCGTGAGTCAGCGCGCCTCAAGAGTTAGGCTCGGTTCAATTCAGTTATGACGATGAATTCGACGTAAATGTTAGGAAACGTCGTTTTGCGATCAAGGTGCACCTGCGAGCCTTTTTCATGCAATATCAATGACGTTTCTTCTTTCTTTTAAAGAAGCTGCCTTGAAAGATTGATGAAAACGCATCGTTAACAAGCTTCAATGACGCTTGAACACAGAGAACGCAGAGAACATTATTTTTACTGCGATTCAATCTTGGAATTACACTTTCTAAAGCTCAACTTGTCCGATAATCTTCTTTTTATCCCGTGCTTACCGTATAATTTCGGAGTTCATGCGATAAAAACACATTTGCAGAGTAGGTGTTTGAAAAGAAAGGCCAGCTGCGTTTCGCGGTATCCGGAATCCGCGGTAGACTCAAGTTTTCCGAGACAGCTAGGGACGCGGGCGGAAGCGGGGGAGTAGGGCAATTATTATGCATAGTCACGCCGGCAACAATCAGCAATTACCGCAGCTAATTTCGCGAAACGGTGTCGCCGCATGATTCTTTGTCAATAGCTTAATTGATTTTATAAAAGTCCAGAGATTGAGGCCTCAGCCCGCTGTGACGCGCGTGCTTTTCTTGGAAAAGTCAGCCCGATTAGAAGGATGTGACCTTTCAACGACTTTTCAACAAGAATAAAGGCCCAAAGTTAGAGTTTAGAAAGACAGTGCTTTAATAAAATAAAATAATAAAAATTACTATGCATCGATGCGCGCCTTTTCAAACGTGTGCGAGAGCTGAAACATAAAGTTTTTGGGGAAAGCATAACAGTTTATCTCTGACTCTTCGGCCTCTTCAATGGAATACAAAAATAGGCTCAAAGTTTCCTGTTGACTGTTGCGACGACTGGCAAAAACTGGCATTATATATTTAGAAATGAATATCCGGCATCCTTGATCCTACTCTAAAAAGTAAAAGCGCCCGCATCATTGTCAGCGGAGATTAAGATAATCGCATTCTATTAATCGCAGCTCCTTTATTTTCTATTTCTCCCGGGCGGCTAAAATTAGTATTCCGATGTTTTGACCATTATCGTTGGCTGAAATTACTTGACGCTCGCTCTAAAGCTTTCCTTTTATTAGTTATGCAGATTTCCTGATTCCGATATTATTATTAACTTCATTTACATGCCAATCATTACTAATCTTCACCAATATATTAAAAATGCTTTCATCTGACCTGATAGTAGATTCCAAAAATTAATAACATGAAAACTTTTACTTTTACTGTAGGTTGTGTGTGAAATAAAATGATGCATAATTATAGATAAACGAATTATACACAATTTTTTCTATTTACTTTTAATCGCAGTTGGTAAAGTAAACAAATCTGAAATTAAATGCATTTTTCTTTACACTTTTTCACCATTTAACATAGTAAAATTAAGTAGTAACTGATAAATTATAAAAAAATCGCAATATTTGCTATTCTCCTGTGTTTTGCTATGTCATATTTAACTTAGATATTTAACTTGCAGATCAAGTAGCATGAGGGCTGCTTTGTTGGTGCTCTTGAGCTTCGTCGTCTTAGCGACTGCACAGCGGAGGCTCGCCTTGCCTGACCCGCGAAGCTGCGCCAGTCGTAAGTGAATCATTTTGGATTTCAATTTTTTCTAACATAAGTAAACATAAGGTAACAGTATATTATGTTATTAGGGAAATAAAGAAAGAATGGTCGCAAATCGCCTTCGGCTCGGGTGACAATCATGTGATTTGAGTCATTCTTTCTTTTTTCCGAAGTGGATATACGATTTTTTTTACATACGCCGGGATAAAAATAGGTACTTTTAGCGTGGGTATATAAAAAATATATTTTAATTGTTCCTTATAAATAAGTCATCTTATGTTTTTAAAATTCTCTTTAAATTTTGCCGCCAATATTGAATACGCAATAACGAGAAAGGGCGATAACTTGTTTGAAAGTAAATCTTGCATTGAATTATTTCGATTAGATTACGGTATAATAAAATATGCCATAACTCTTGTAATTCATCAGCTGTTTATTACGTAAATTATAGAAAGTTTTAGTTATTATAATTATTAAGCTGTTGACTGCATTAGAAAATTTAGCTTGAATTTATAAACGAGCGTGACTATGCTCGACTATTATGTACGTATACGTACATAAGCGGCTTCGACAGTCATTCTGTCATTTTTAAAATTGTACACTATCCAATAATTTAACGCCTCTCTCGAGTAATCAGTTATGAAATTTTCTTAAAATTCACCTAGGAATGAAGTTGTTATATCGATCGACTAATAGACGAAGCAGTAGCAATAAAAATAATCTCGGTATTTCTCCGTGATGAACTGAAGTTTAGCGCGTCGAGAGCGTCGCACGATTTCACCGCAAAATTTATATACCGACGTTTTTTGTACGCTCCAACCTGGTGGGAACGCGCGCTCTCGAGTCGCGGTGAATGCATTCTTTTTTTTCTTTTTATCGTCACGATGACGCGCTGGCATTCTTGCTGCGCGGTTGCTGCGCGGTTGCACTAGCTTCCCACTTTTACTTATCCACCAGATGTTTGTGACGCAAGCATATATACCATACTTGCTTTAGTTTAATAAAAATAAATTGACGAAAACGATTGTTTGTTAGGTGTGCGACACGCTACATACAGGGATGCACGAGGCGTTGCTCACTCGTACTTCTTCAGCTGGGAACATCAGCCGACCAGGAACCTCGAGGTTGATTGGCTGGACGCTAGGAACATCTGCAGACGCCACTGCATGGACGCCGTCTCGCTCGAGACACCCCAAGAAAATGAGTTTATTAAACAGAGAATCGCCCGAGGTAAGGGCAACAGTTGCTTTTATCAACGCTTTACCTTACATCGAATGAAAATTGCGAAAAATCCCTCGAAAGAGTCGAAGCCGTACATCGATCCCGCTCGAAACGAAGAGACTGATGCATGTTGCAACCAGGTTGCAAAGACGAGCGCTTCACCGCGGAAAGACGGCTCCCAAGCCTAAGACTAATTTAAGTTCTAACCGACTGTCTAGCAAGCGCATACTCCGCCAGTAATCTGCCTCCCAGTTCTCCAACCTTCGAGTAAAAAGGAAACGGCTTTTTACGACTGCCGCGTGACGCGAGTCGCTCATTCACAATTTATTGCAGCGCACCATTTTTACTCCTGAACAGCTAGCACCTGTACGTTTCGCAAGCCCACTCAATAGCCAAAGTGATTCTCATTTTGCGCTTAATGAACCTTGCGTTTTTCCGCCTAGAAAATGTGCGAGTTAACGACGCGCTACAAGGCGCCTGCACAAAAGCCTTATGACCAATTCAATTATCAGCATCGTATTGATACAATTTCAAATTATTTGAAAATCTAACTTAATCAAGTGCCTCGGTAGCAGCTGTGATGCGCTTTTTCTCGCACATTTTCTCTCCCATTTTCACTTGAAGCGCGGGCAAATTGCAAATCGAGCTCTGGACCTCTCAACAGCCATTCGATATTAATTCCTTTACTGGTGTCGTCGAACCACTTTCACCCGACCGCATCAAGTGATGTCGAAAAAGCAAAATCCTCGGGCACCTTTCTTGGAATAACAGAAAACGAACATAAAATTTCCTCTACCGTTCCCTTTATCGCTAGTTATATTATTAGAGCTACATTAGAGCCTTTTTTAAAGAAATAAACGGTTTGTTTTTTTTTATTATTGGTATATAATGATACAATAATACCTTACGAGGAAGCAGAAATTTCATCAATAACATTTCACAAATAAGATCATAAATAATAAATTGAAAGTTCTAGAACTTGTGGAAACTCTATTATAAAGTAGGCACAATGACAGAACAATCGCTCCTTTAAAATGAAATCCATTCTTTGAAATAAAGCTAAACTTATTAAAAATTTTAGCTCCGAATTTCTCCCAAACTTTGCGGAGATCGTCCAAGAAAATGGAAAATTATGCAGTCTATAAGATAGATGTAGTAAGTAGGTGTCGGCGATCGGATAATGCCGGTCTCGTTGATTTTTCAGTGCGCCTGGGCGCTTTCTCCTTGCGTCATGTGCGCATCAGCCTCGCGAAAAAAGCGGAGGCGTCGCGACGTTGCCCAATTCGCCCGCACGTGTAACTCGGCTCACCTCTCACTTTGCCTGCATTGCATTTCCCATCAATCGCGCTTCTTCTGCACTTATCTTGCGAACTGCCGAGCTGCTAGCTCGGGAATGCTAATTAACAGCGCAATTGTCGAGCCCGCGCCAGGGGAAGCTTCTCTCTTTCACTACAAAGCAGTAGTTTCTGCGAAATAAAAAGTGGAAAATTGCAAAATGTACAATGCAATTTACATTTCTGGAGTAGAGTGACTGTTCACTCTTTTGCGGTCGTTAAAAGAAAATATGCAAAAAATTTGGAATTGCTAAAGAATTCAGTATGTGTAAAGTTTAATACTTTTAAATATTTAATACTACTAAAATTTATAGCACAAATAGAGATCGATACGATTATTGATAGACTATGCGATTACGTCGGTGACGTCGGTGACGTCGCTGAGAGGTACCGCGCTGCTTTTGCGGGGAGGCACTACTCCGTTGCAGGGGTAACATTTGTTTTTACATTTGTATTTTTATTGCAGGTAACGTGAGGTACATCTGGACCTCCGGTCGCAAATGCAACTTCAACGGCTGCGACCGACCTGACCTGCAGCCCCAGAACATCAACGGATGGTTCTGGTCTGGATCCGGCGCCAAGATCGGACCCACCAACCAGCGCAACACCGGAGACTGGAGCCACACCGGAGGATACGGCACCCCCCAGCCCGACAACCGCGAAGCTCCTCAGGTATGCAGGAAATAAAAAAAACCTCTACACTGCAACTATGAAGGTGTTGAAGTATTTAATGAAATGTTTTTATGAATAAAAAATGTACAGGGCAACGACGAGTCATGTCTGTCGATTCTAAACAACTTCTACAACGACGGCATCAAGTGGCACGACGTCGCTTGCCACCACGTGAAGCCGTTCGTCTGCGAAGACAGCGACGAGCTCCTGAACTTCGTTGCTTCGCGAAACCCTGGCATCCGCCTCTAAGCGAGCCGACGGCAATGAGAATCTCGTCGAATTGTTGAAAGTGAAGAACTGCAAAAAGACCGTAGATCCGTCCATTCTCTTCCTCTATTTATCTTTTTTCACTGTTAGATCCAATGTTAGCTAACCGAGCAGAAGCGATCGACGCAGGGAGCCAATTTTCGGCGGGGCAAGGAAGAACGCTGAAAGCGCAGGTTTCTTGAGGTTCGCAACGAATCATCAGAAACGGCGGGAGCGTTCATCTATCATTGGCATAAGGAATTATTTCAACGGGGCGCGCGCTCGATTCGCGAAGCCTCGCTACTGTACATCTTACCGGCGATTGAGAATTTATCAATTTCTCAATTTCTCTTTCTTTTTCGCGCTGTATCTTTAGTTTATTTATCTTACGAGGTATCACTAACCGAATGCGACTTATAATTGCGCGCCGCTCGCTAAGTTTTAACACTCACTTCAACTACTTTGTAGTCCGTGCGAGACTTAGTCCTCTCGAACTGAATGTACAATTTCTTTTCTATATTTTTCTAACAAAAATAAATGTTTCAGCATTTGTACAAATATTTACACGCTTTTGAGTTTGTGTATTTCACCTTTCCAACAATCTACCATAACAATATACCTTAATATGTGGAGCTCATTTATTGCGGAAATGTATATGATCAACAATTTTAAATACTTCATCTCCCTGTAATGTTTGAACAACTATAGAAGCTACATTCCGGCCCTCGGGGAATCTTACGATGTGTAACAAAGTGCGAGTCAGGTCCTGATTCGGTAATTCAGGAAAAAATAATTTTAATTTATGCCGTAACATATACCGCATATATATGTATGATGAACGTAACACAACCTTAATTCAAATAAAAAGGTTTTATTAAATTTCGAAAACTTATATTGTAAAATAGAAGATTATAGAGCTCAACATTTTAAAACAAATTAGATAATTAATCTGTCTGTTTACAAAGATTATCCAAGCCGGTGTCGCGCATGGTTGCACAATCAACTGTAAGAGGCCGCGAACCAACACCGGACCTGGCCCTGGAAATTATTTTCCGGCACCGGATCCGGGACTAATAATTATTGTACTTGTACTAAAATTACATTAAATGTAGCAAATTTACCAATGCGATTGCGTGAATTAATTCGCTACGTTATTCCCTACATTGAACGTTGTAATTTTAGAAAAGGTTTTTTTACAGTGTACGTTTATTTCTAGTCGGGTATTGAGCAAAATTGAATTCACGCGCTTTTTGCAAAAGTAGTACATATATATCGGATCGGGGTCCGGGGATCGGCACTTCCGCCGGACATCACGTGGCCTTTATCAATCTTTCACTTGTTATTGTTTTAAGTTCTTCCCCCAGTTTTACATTCCAAATTGTGACTTCGAGAACCCAAGAGTCAAAAGCTTCGCGTAATAGCAATAGGTGTCTTCAAGTATAAATAAGGCAATTCTATACGGACGAAACTTTTGCTTATAATCCTTATGATACAAATAAGAAAGCTACAATAATCACTCAAAGTTGGAAATTACCTGTGTATAATTTTATAAACATACAAAATGGATCAAGACAAACCTTTAAACCAAAAAGATGATTTTCTAATCAAAGCTTGCCTAAAAGTAAGAAAATATATATTACTCTATATTATTAATTATAATATTATTTATCACAAGTTACCATAATATCATTAAATCAGTAAAAAGTATATTGTATATTACATGAATAATAACTAATTTAACAACCAAATATGCAATGAATTATATTTACAGTTGCTTGAAAATGCAGAAGAAATTATACAGTGTCCAGTGTGTTTCGAAAACTCTGACCAGATGGAACAGTGTCTATCAGGACACCTAATTTGTTTAAAATGCAGAGGAAAAATTGCTACCAATTCTTGCCCATTTTGTAGAGAAATATATTCAGGAACTAAAAGTTTTTTCTTGCCAGAATTATCAAAAACACTGTCAAGTTTAAAAGTATATATCATTCTACTTGGACATTTACAAATGTTGTACTAATTGTTATGTTTAACGAGTACTTATTTTTTCAGATTTCTTTAGATGCAGTGCTTGAAAACAATTATGCAAAAAAACAAATTAATAACTTCAAAGCTCACAGAAACTTGGTTAAAACAATATTGACCAAAATGTCAATTTTTTTAAATAGTACTAGTGGTACTTTTAAAATAATTAGTAATTGCCTTCAAAATCCTAATTACGCAAATCAAAACCAGATGGAAAAAGAGATAATGACATTAACAACACAACTTCACAGTCTAGAATGTTTTATGAATGATACCAAAAATACATTGATATCATTAAAAGAATAGCTGTTTCAGCATTTAAAATATATTATAATGCTATAGTTACAGTAATTTCACTTCTCAATGTATTTATGTTATTTCATATATGGTATTTATTATATGGGTTTATAATATGGTATTATAATATGGTATTCCATTACATATCAATCCATGAATAAATTTCAATTCTATCAAAATAATGATAAATTTATTTTCGCACAAACATTGTATAAATTTTGTCTACATTTTCAGTTAATTTTTATAAGTAGATATTACATTACATATCAGATATTTTATTTAAATAAGGTTAGGTGTTCCCTCCAAAGAGTCAAGAGATCAGAGATGCTGTAAGGCTTTAAAACGCACGAGTGAGAGATAGCACGATTTCTTTCTCTCGCACTCGTGTGTTTTGAAGCCACCGCCGCGACTTTTTCGCCTGCGAATGAAATTACACCCTAACCCTAACTGACCATTAGAGCAGGTTTTGTTTTGATATAGCCTACAGGCTGCGGCAAAGTGTAAGTTTATAGGATTGATAACGTTTTCTACATAAGTGCATACAGTACAAAGCTCACGAAATCTTCAACAATAATAAATTTTTAAGCAGCATGGAAGGCGATCCTCTCATAGAATTGCGACGCAAGGTAAAGTAATTGTTACCTAAGTTATGAATTGTCGTTATAATAAAAATAATAAGATATCATAACTACTATAAACACTTAGAAGTAACCAAATTTTGACAATTAATGATTCTTTTCTCAATTTAAAGTTTTGTTTCGATATTCTTTGATTACACATTTTATTTTTGTAGTTTGCTGAAGATCTCGAAGAAATATTGCAATGCCCTGTGTGCTTGGAATGTTTAGAAGGACCTGTTCCATTATGTGTTCAAGGCCACCATGTGTGTATTAAATGTCAACCGCAGATACAACAATGTCCACTTTGTAAAAGTCTCTTTAATGGCACGCGAAATTATTTAGCAGAAAATTTGATAACAAAATTTCAAGAAATTAAGGTAATTCCTGGTTTTTCTGCAATAAGTTTAATGATGATTAGGTTGCTTAATAGCTTTTTATACAGAAACTTGTTTTATTTTTCAATTTTTATACAAAAGTTCATTATAGTATATTAAATATTTATTGTTAGGTTTTAATAAATGGCAATACCAAATTTAACTGATGAAATCTGTACACCAACCAATTCAGAGATAATAATTTTCAAAGTGTCTATTTGCACCAAATCCATGTAAAATACATGGATTTACGTGGATATAAGAAAGACATGAAATCTACGAAAATCCATGTAAATTATTGCAAATACAAATATGGCTGCAGGGGTATTTGGGTACTTGGTTTATCCGGTTATTTTGTTAAATTCACATATTTACATGAATTTGATACGAATAGACCCACCGAATAATTTTAACAAATTTTAAAATCAATTTTTAACTTTGTCAACAGATATCATTGACAGATCCTAGACATAGTGTGAATGAAAGAATTGTAGCAAATAAAAGATGCGTTGAAACACAAACGGATCCAAATGTATTTAATGGAAATGAAATAGAAACTACAACTTTATACTCAAAATTTAATAATCAAATAAATGTTGACACTTCAACTGATTCAGTAATTCCTCCATCAGTTGGAAAAGGAAAATATCCTTGTAAAATAGGAAATTGTAAAGAAGAATTCCCACATGGTCGAATGATTTCACACATCAGATATCATCATGAAGGAAATTTAATTGATGTAATGTTTCAAATTAAACTAGTTTGTTTAACATGAATGTGAGTGTGCAATATTTTAATTATATATCACACTAATATAAATCTTTGACTATTTTTTAGGTTCGTCCAACGTATACTAATGCTTATAGTCACAAGTGGAATATAGAATATAAAGCTAGTAATACTTTTGATCGAGTTGTACAAATTCATAATATGGGAATATTTTTTATAAAAGTATTTACAGATGAAACAGGAAATCTGTACGGAAATGTACAAATTGTTAATACCCGTTTAATTGCTCAAGGCTTTCAGTACCAATTAGAAATTGGTAATGATCACACTCGAACATATCATAAAGGAATAGTAAGTGTACCTTTTCTTTTCTTATAAAATAAATAATGTACATAAAAAATATGCAAACCTAAATTTTTGTCATTGTTGTAGGTATTAACTTGTCGAACAAATTCTGAGAAAGTCACTAATAATTGTCTTTTCATTCACAATACGCATTTACAGCATTTACTAAAGAGAAATGAAACGTTTGATTGTTTTTTAAAAATAACTCGTTCATCTAAAGAAATTTAAAAAAATTTAAATAAAATTTAAGCAAGATTTACAATGGAATTATAACAGTTCTATATTGAATGTTAAGTTATTATCAATTTTAATCTCCAAAGATTATAGGTAGATTAAGTTTATAAAAAGTACAGCAATTTTATTATATAAAAAAAAGACTTGATATTTTAAAATTTTTAATATTCAATTAAAATTACTGCACAGTATCAAGTACATTAAACTAGTATAATGAAAATATGATATAAAACATTAAAACCATGTAAAATGGCTTTGGTGTTCTTTTTTTTTTCAATTTTATAATATATAATTAAAATCCTTTTATGACATTATTAAATATTTTTGTTAATAAAAGTGAAAAATACACTTGCAATTGAAGGAATTCAATGAGGATTCATATTTTGGGCAATGAGCGACGATCTTGAGGTGGATAAGGGGCATAGAATAAATAATCTATTGTTAAACAAACATCAGCCATTTGGCTACTTATCTAAAACCACCCACGTCCTTGCTCCCTGTCACAATATAAAAAAAAAAACAGTGGAAAATGTACATACTATATTTTATACAATAAAACATATTTTTAATCATAAAAAACTTTTTTTTTTAATTTATTAAAAGAAGCGCCATTATTCCGTTTTCAACACAATGTTTTTGCAGGTAATGAATATAATTATCAATTTCGTTATGTTTAAACACAAACATTACATTGTCATTAATCTATTAATTTTTCATTAATATGTATGGACAGGTTTTTGCGAAAACTAAAAAGCCTGGTACTCATTCTTTATTTGGATAATATATCAGTCTCTAGCTGTTTGTTGTTATGTGTGTTACAAAATCTATTTAAGATATTATTTGTTTTTATCGAACTGTAATATTAATTATAGAGAAAGTTCAACATGCAAACATTTGTGTGTTTGACAAATACATGATTTAATTTGTCCTAGACGAATACATCGGTGCATCATCTCGAAAGTAAATAATAAAAACGCATTACATTTAAATAAAATATACGAATATTCCACCGAGTGTTCGTCTTTTTTCATCTACCACGCAACAATTACGCACTAATTACTTGTCGGAACCTGAATAACAGATAAAACAAAATGAAGCAAAGACAATAAAACGAAAAAATCATATCAAACTGTCCTAGCATCTTAAAAACTTCACTGCTATTATGATTTATCATTGCACCTTTAAAACTATTACAATCCCTTTATTTTACTCATAATTTTGTAATAGAACCAAATGAACGAGTATTTCTTAAAACTCCTGTGTGCAGTAAAATCGGATACAAGACGATTATTTATAAATTTGGTCTTTCTTACCCAACGATTAGAATAAACAAAAGTTGGATCTAATTGAAAACGTCATTCTTCATTTAACAACTAAAATTATTCTTTATAGCGGTTATTTCTTCTTGCTCATCACTGCACAAATACTGACCAAGCTCTGTATGGCTTATCGGTTGATCGAATTGACTTGATCTATAGAAACATATGAATTCATGTGTTTCCTACTACCGATCGACATCTCGCTTTCCCGCGATTTCAATAATAAATAATAATAATTACTTTTCACATTCGCGTTAACATCTTTTGTCGTTTCAATCAGCGGCAGCCGACAGCTTGGTTTTTTCTTGATAGCGTGCATTTCTTCCTCATCGGCTTGGTCTTTTTCGCTTTTACTGTAATTGGTTTTTCTCTTTCTCTACACGAGTTATCTATTATGATATTTTTTTTCTTAGACTCAACGATAAAATTTTCTTTTTTTTCGATGTTTAAGGTAATTTATGTATGGAGGTGATTATTATTTTTCAACGCTCACTCCCGCGTGTTTTGTTTGTGTGGTGTTGATTTGTGTCTTGTTTTGTAATCGATACATTACAATGGTTACGCTTTTTTAGACACCCGCGTATTGGGCGAATTTTATGAGCTTTCTTTTATAGTTTCATCGGCAGAATTATTATCCATTTAGCGTGTCGTACGTCGATCGCTGTCCGGGGCGGCGCCGTTCAGGTTCCACCCTCGCGCAAGGACTTCTGCTGCTCGAGGAGACGTTCCAAAGGCGAAGGTCCGGGGCCAGACCAAAGCGACTGTTGGTTGAGGCGGGCTTTCATCTGATCTTGTTGGCTAGAAGACACGTTGACGGAAGAGAGCTGCCCGTTCATGCCCCAACTGTTGCCGCTAAAGAGAGAGTATGTGCTGCCAGTTGCTGCCGATTGCGGCTGTTTCTGTTCCATCTGGAATCAAAATGCAAATTTAAATGCAAATAAGAAATCAATAAAAATGCTTTTTATGCAACTTACATCGAAAGGTCGAATATCTTCGAAATTACTTCTGCCACTGTAGATGTGGTTTTGCAGCGGATTCTGCTGATAATTATTACCGGGTGTGATAGGCACATTGCTCATATGCTGATTAGCAGAGCTTGAAGAATTTGCCCAATTTTGAAAAGCGTCAGTACCACCCAGTACTCCCGCATGATCCTTCCCGTGTCCTTGCTGTTGAAGAACTTGTCCAGATGGGACGTTAGAGCCCCACCAATTGACAGGAAATTGCGGTGACTGAGTCTCTTTCCACGGATTATAATCCTTTGCGTCGTACCCATGGAACATCGGATAACTATTTATTGACTGCTGATGCTGATGTTTTTTGTTCATATTCGTAGTGTTGGTGAAGTTAAACTGTTGACCGTTGCCGTACGAAGTAGGCGAGATCTGTTTTGGTTGTTGCGACTGCTGCGGTTGTTGTAACTGAGCGAAATTATTTTGATTGAAATTCGCACCAGGGAAGTTGAGCTGTTGCTGCTGTTGCGGCGGCGGCTGCTGCTGCTGCTGCTGCATTCCTGAAGCAGCAGAACTAGTTATTGCTGTGTCCGGTAAATTGTTTTGATAAGCAAGACTCATGTGATTTGGTAGGTTCAGTCCATTAACTGGTCGATGAACACTTGTTAACAAATTTTGTGGATGAATTCCTAAGGGATTTTGCGGTATGGCTAATCCCATATTTTGACCTGCACATTAAAAATAAAAATTATTACAAATTTTTATTTATGAAGAAAATTAACAATGGAGCTCAATTATAACTTACCAATGGCAGGTTGTTGCTGTGAGGGAGGGGTGAGGTTTAAGCCCTGTGTCATCCTAGCGTTGTTCTGTGACAAGTTAGAAAAATTACCCCGTTGTTGCTGTGTTTGCTGTTGTTGAACTAATCTATTTTGATTAACATTAACATTCTGAGCGAAAGGTAATCCTTGTGATATTTGAGGCTGGCCACTGTTGAATTGTCCTGGCATTGAAGTAGTCAGAGCATATGGTTGCATCGAATTTGAAGGATTTGCAATAAAACTTTTATTAAACTGAGATGCCGATACATTAAAGGATTGCTTAGGATAGCAAGCTGCATTAGGAGGCAAAGGAGCTTGCTGCTGTCCTTGTTGATGTTGTGAAAATTGACCGAGACCTGGTGGAGGTGGCTTTTGCGTCGATGTTTGAAGTTCTGTAAGAGAAAACTGACCTACAATAGAATTAGGAAGTACTAAATTTTCACGCTGTTGCTGCTGCTGTTGAACTAAGACATTGTTTTTATGATTATCCAGCTGAAATAAATTAAGTTGATGTTAAAACAAAATAATATTTGTGAGAAATTAACAGAATAATACTTAATGAGAAAAAATAACTACCTTAAGTTGTTCAGGCTGTGGTTTTGGTTGTTGGTGTTGCAGCTGCTGTTGTGGAATCGCTGTATTGGGTTTATTATGTATAGAAAGTGGAGCAATTGGCATAAGAGGTGGGCGAAGCTGAACAACTGGGGCGCTTGAAACTATGTTACTGTTCAAAGCGTTAGTCGAGGAAGAAGAAATCCCTATATTTTTAACGGTAATAGCCTTGGCGGGTGGAGAAGTAACAATAGCCATAGATGTTGCTGACACGATAGCCGTTTTATTTTTCTCTGCTTCTTCGATTATAACAGGTGAGATATTTTTGAAGGTCACTTGTTTTTGTTCCGATTCGGCGCGGCGCATAATGGCTTGCATTGCGATATTTTGACGTGGTTTACGAGCCGCTACCGGCAACGAATTAATTTCTGAACCTACAGCTTCACCGACATCACGATTGCGCTCCAAAGATCCTTGAGGTTTCAGTATACCTCCTCGTCTTTCCACTATTAATAAGGTAATTAAATGAAAATTTGAAAATAAATATTAAAATTGTGAAATAATATATCTTACATCCAAACTCGGCAATTAAACTATCGATTTCCGAGGATCCTTTGCTACTTGCCGACTCCGAAGGAACGGGACTATTGGCTATTATTGGTTGTTTTTCTTTGTATAAACTCAATTCTTCTAATTCCTTCAGCAGATCATTACTCACTCCAGTACCCTCAGTAGCAGATATAAATTTCTGCACTTCAGTTTGGTCTCCGCTTCCCAAAGAAATCAGAGCCGCGCCATTCACCTGGTGCTGTGCTATTCGCCTACCAAGATGAAGTATGCGCATTGCACGAAGTTTATTCAACATTGTGACGTTCCCTTCTAAATCTGAATTTGTAAATCGAAGTGTTTCAAAAGATTTTTCCAATGGTAGGAAAGCTTGAAGGTCTCGATCTTCCGGCAGTGGTACTTTGGCATCTGGAAGAGAAACAATATTGTTCTCCGTAATTTTACAAGTTTTGCATTGCAATGTTGTATACTTACACTGATTGTAATCAAAATCAGCCACACAACTTTGTAAACCATTCAATAAAACACAGAGACTTGGCCATATTTGTAGTCTTGAAGCAAATGCTGCTTCCTCCAAAATGTTTGGTCTCATTTGGATCCAGTCAAGGCACAATTTGACTACAATATCGAATTAAAAATAATTTAATACTATTTCTAAAATGTAAATAAAATTATATGTTCATGAAGGGAACTTACTGGTTGGTAAAGCAAAATAGTTAACTATTGCATTTTTTATTGTATAAACCGGCAGCAGTAGAGCAGATAAACTTCCAGCAATTAAATCAAGTATACAATTTCTGGACAATTTCTCATCTGCACTTAATTGATCAACTTTTATTAATTCTGTCTTTTCTGTTGACATTCCTGCTGTATGTTGCAAAGCATACAAATTAATCACCAGCATTTGTACTAGTCTCCATGAATTAAAACTTTCAGTTGCTACTAATGCAGTCAAAGTATCATTCAATAATTTCACATAAGAAGCTGCAACACTAATTATTTTACGAAAATTTGTTAATAATAAATAATATTTATTTAACAAGTGTAATTTTTATTATAATGAATTAATTTTATTTTAGAGTACCTCAAATCTCCTAAACTGTACAAAATTCCATGAAGTTTCAAAAAGACAGCAATGTACTCTTGAGATATTAATTTAGTCTTTCCTTCTATGTTAAAAGTAGTATCATTTAAGGCAGAGGATAGAGTTTTAGCAAGATTAGCTGAAGCTACAGGAAAAGGATGCTTCACAGCTACTGATCGAACATAATGGAAAACTGTGCCCAATTTATCACCACGTGATGCTTCAAGAAGAGCTAATTGATTGTAAGGCTGACCGCTAGACGGAGACAGAGATACAGCATGGCGGTAAAACAATTCAGCTTGCTTATTTTGGTTGCGATACCGAGCAATATCTCCCAAGTGAACCAGACAGTATTGACAAGCATAAAAACAGGATGATTTGTGAGGAGCTGATAGTTTTTCTACTGCTTTCCATGGTGAAATACAACCATAAACATAACTTTTCCTAAATAAAAGTATTAATATTAATATTATCAATTAAAGTTGATTTTACTTTTAAAAAAGAATACCTTCTAAATGGTAAATCTAAGTCAAAAGCAGTACATATTTCTTGAAGTAAGGTCAAGTAAAATCCACTAGCTGCCTCCAAGCACCAACTAAGCATAGCTTGTGATTCTCCACGTTTTGGATTTCTTTTGTCCTTTGCTTGAGACTGCAACGTAGCTATATAATTCTTAAAGCCAAGGTTCCATAGTTCCTGTTCAACTTTGCGATCCAGGGCATATTCCAAATCAAGGATAAGAACTTGCTGATAAATTTTTTGAAGTTGGCGTTGGCACATCCATGCATCATTATCATTTAATAGGTCTTTACAACGTTGAACCTTATCTTTCAATGGTTCTGCTTTCCTAATGATTTAATTAAAATTGATTTTTAATATCTGTAAAAACAGTGAATTTACTAACCATTAAAGCTTTATGAAAATTGACAGAAACTTACTTTAGAGCTTGCACAGCCGCTTTTAGGCCCATATTCTGTGTAGCCTGCACTCTTACCTTTTGCGACTAAGCTGAAAATTTTAAGGATAATTGCAATAATAAAATGTGATTTAACAATAAAGAGCTTTAATTAATGAGAGCAAGATATCTGAATAAGAGTTTGCAATACCAAATTAAATGGAAGTATTGAGAATGGCATTTAAAGAATGAAAGAGAACAAGTAGTAAGGAAAATTTAACTTGAATGTGTAAATTTTGTCAGAAATATTAGTACTCTTTGAAAAGTGAACGCTATATTGTATAGAAGGAAGAGGGAAAAATTAAGAAAAGGAAAAAAAGCGAATATTGTGTTAAAAAAAGGGTAGGTTAGAAACGATCGCCGTTATTGTTGAAAGCTTGATTTTGCGTTTGACTAGAAGCATTCGAAAGAAACACAAGGTCGTCGAGTTCACAGAGATTTAATAAATACGAAAAACCGCAACTCACTGTCACATATTTGCGCCAAGCGAAAGACTACAAAACGCGAGTGACGGATTCCATTAGTCTAGATCTATCAGCATCTTCGCAGTCGTGCGGATGTACGGTATGAATATGTGTAAGTTTCTCCGCGTTCGTGTGCTTTCCCTACAGTAGTGAAATAGAGGATGTGGGCATGTGGGACTGTGGAAGATTCCCCCCCCTAGAATCTCCCCAGAAGAGAATGCCTTGCGCCGCCCTTGCGGCAGGTGAACAAACTTGAAGCAGACGATAAAATTTTCATGTAATTAGTTGTTTGTTACTTTGTATCATGTGTCACGTGTCTACGTATTTACTATTTTTATATATAATAAACTGTAGTTTCAAGTGCAATAACTAATTTTTTATTCATACATCTTACCTACTATACCGGCAATGGGCCATTAATTCATGTACCATATAGACAATAATTTTTATTATTGGCTCTCATTTAATGAGTTTAATTTTCTTAAAAATAAATTTGGCAATTGAACGAGGTTAGTGCGATTCTCGTGATTTAAGCAGAGACCGGTGTTTTGCTATATTTCGCTGAAGGTTATGTCACTTAATTTGCTATTTTCCTGAGCACATACCTTTAAATTTCCTTTTGCAAGAAACAAGGGTACTATTATATCGTGCCACTAGTGTGATCAAAATGTCAATTTTTTCAAGAAAAATTACTGGTCAAAGTTATTACTGCTTTTGGCAATATTTCAAACGAGTAAGTATTTTTCGCTTTTCTCTTAATATTTAAATAAACAATACTTACAATTTTTTTTGACACCCAATTATTTCATTTGTTTTGAATTACACATTCAAATGTTAAAGCATGGTTTAAGGAATTTTTCATAGTTTATTTTTATGGATTTGAGAGAAAAAATACTTATACGTTCACCAAATTAAATTTTTATGTGTTTACAGTACTGTAGCTCTACAAAATCAAGATCTACAGAGCTGACGCAACGACAAAAAGAAGTGATGGCAAAAAGCCTTCCAAAACAAAAACCAATTCCAGGTGTAAAGCAAATTTTAATTGTATCATCTGGTAAAGGAGGAGTAGGAAAATCTACTACATCCGTAAATTTAGCAGTTGCTTTAAAAATTGTAGAGCCTGACAAATCCGTCGGGCTTTTAGATGCTGATGTTTTTGGGCCATCTATTCCATTGATGATGAATTTACACGAGTCTCCTTTATTAACCAAAGACAATTTAATGGAGCCATTGGTAAATTATGGGGTTAAATGGTAATTGATTTTATTTAACAAGTATTTCACAATGTACGTCAAAAATATAAATGATTGCAATTTATTTTTAGCATGTCTATGGGATTTTTAGTAGATGAAAAATCTCCAGTTGTATGGAGAGGTCTTATGGTTATGAGTGCAATAGACAAGCTTTTGCGACAAGTGGCATGGGGACCATTAGATTATTTAATAGTTGATACACCTCCAGGAACTGGAGATACACATCTATCACTTGTGCAAAATCTGCCTATTGCAGGTACATTGTTAGTGACAACTCCTCAAAAGGCATCTGTAGATGTTACAAGAAGAGGAGCTAGTATGTATTCTAAAGTTAATATCCCAATAGTAGGCATTATTTCTAACATGACAAGCGTTATTTGTCCCAACTGTAAAATTACAGTTCCACTTTCAAAAGACATTACTGAAAATTTAGCTGAAGAATTTGGTAAAACATGTTCTTTTAAGTTATTAAAAATAATTTTTGATATTCCAAATTTATGACGCATATCTTTGTTTTTTAGATATAAAAATTGTATGTAAAATTCCTCTGGATGATAACATTATGGCATGCTGTGATAGTGGTAAACCAGTGGTACTAAATTCTCCAAACTCAGCATCAGCTGTAGCTTATAAAAAATTAGCAGAGCATGTCTCTAAATTTCTAAAACAACAATCACTTTCTGTAGACCAATAAATTCTTGAATGAGTACTTGAAGGTAAATTGATAATTAGACAACTAAAAAATTAAAATTTTTATTATTTAAATGTCATTCATTTTTTATTAAATCCTAGATTGAAAAGTTAATTTTTATCCTCACTATGTTTTGTCACATGTTCATGAAGACTTGAAAAAGTGGGGATGTATAAGGCGCGCGAGTGTCGCTCGCGTGTGTCACTTCATAAACGGGTTTATGTTTAACCTTCCTAAAACAAGTGTTTCCAGAGTGAATTATTTTCTTTTTAATAATTTTCGTGAGTGATAAGTAATATTTTTTAATTTAGTCAATATTTACTAATCAAGACTAATCTATATTTTACTTAAAAAATAATTCAGAAAAGTTTTCACAATTTTTAGATATTATTTCATCACTTATTTCTTTTACAGGTAATAAAATGGAAGGAACTTTTACAAGTATACATTCAAGGCCAAATGCAGAAGTACATGATGTACCTATGCATGTTATAATTAGACCATTTCCACCTTCTGTTGATGAAAAAAAAGTGAATAGCTTAGTGAATACATTAAATGATCCAGAAGCAGAATCATTGGTACCTCCAATAGATATTCTTTGGATTAAAGGTCGAAATGGTAAGTGAACATCTAAATTATAACCTCAATATAACTAACATTATTACTCAAAATTTATTCTCAATGGAGACTTTTAAAATAATTTAGGTGGCGATTATTATTACTCTTTTGGTGGCTGTCATCGGTATGCAGCTCATCAAAAACTCGGAAAACCAACTATAAAAGCGAAGCTTATTGAATCAACAATTAACGACTTGCGAACTTATCTTGGAAATTCAACTCCAGACTTAAAGTAATTTTATATAAATTTTATTTTTTTAATTATTATAGTTATTTTTTTAATTCAAACATTTGAAATATATAGTTATAAAGTAAAAGTATCTATCTAAAAAGTGTAAATAATTTATAAATGTAATTTGATTTTTCACATTGAAATGTAGGCAACAAAGTTCAATAAAATAAATTAAAAATTCAAATAGTTTTAGTTTGATTTATTTAATTAAGTATATACAAATTATATCACTTAAAACCATACGTTTCAAGAGATAAAATAAATGCAAATCATTTTTATTTAATCCACGCTTGTGCAAAATTTTCTCCATTATTTTATAATTGTCAAGCAATGACTAATAATACATCATTGGACTAATAATACATAAAAGTTTATTGCAACTTTATATCTAATATACTACATGTTTTTCCAAATTTAGACAGATGTAGTATATCACTTATGTGCAATATTTGAAACATAATCTCAAATTTGTTGAGAAGTGCGTCTCTTTTCTTATTTTTTAAAGAATTATTTCTTTGCTATATAGTGAAACTTTTCCCGACAATAAAATAAGTATATAATTTATGATTTATACTAATTGAACAAATAACCTTTGTATTTTCAATGTAATACAATTTAACAAACATGCTAATTTGAATAACTTTCTTTTTTAAAGCAATTCTATAATTTTAGTAACTAAAATTTTACACTCACTCCAAAAAAGATTCAACTTTCACACTTACTACATAATTATTTTCGACTTTTATTACAAAACAGTGATTACTAAATATTATATCAAACTCGATTTAAAAATTCGGCTTATAAACTGAATGTGAAAATGTCAATTACTACCTATTTTCACGCTATAATAATTTACAAAAATGCAGCCTTATGTTTCAGTGCCAATAACTGTTTATGCTAAACTTTTTAGCACATATACATGTATAATCCACTTCATTTAACAGTCTGCTTTAAATGAATGTTTTATAAATTTGTTACACAGCCTTTCATTTCTGCATAAATATGGCTCTAATAGTAAAATTTTACTGTCCTGTATATCGTCTTATTTTTCTTTTAAACATTCGCCTCTCTTGTGGATAAGTAGCATTATTCAATTCTTCAATTTCATTAACTAACTCTTTTATTTTCAATTGATCCATATTCACAGAGGTATTAAATTTTGCATATTTTGCATTTTTTAGATGAAAATTACTATTTAATTTTTCCTTATTGAGAAAATTCTTGTTATTATCAAAAGAATTTTTATTTTCAGTATCATAACTATGCAAAGAATTTGCAATATTTTCCTTTAAAAAGTAAGGTTTATAATTTTTAGTTGTATTTGATGCCCTACCATCATACATTCCAGGGTTACGACTCTTTTGTGCATTTGTTTCAGACTGACGTTGATTCTTTAGATGCTTTGGTATTATAGCTTCCTGAAGATGAAGTAATTGTGTATTTGTTACTTCACAGTCAATTTGCATCATTGTAACATGATTAGGTGGAGTAGAATAATAAGATCCTGAAAAATTAAATATTTTTCTGATACTGCTATGTAAAATTTCATTTATTCGAAAAGGGATTTGTATTCCAAAAACTTACCATTAACTGGAACAGCAGGAAGGATTAATGACATTCTTGGTCTGGTGGTACTATTTTTTCTAGAAGCTGGTAGTAGCAAATGATCTCCAGTAAACCATACAACGTAAAAAGTGTCATCTCTTCTTCCCAAAGCTTCAAAAAGTTTAGCATGCTCTCTCAATAGTGGAGAAAATACTTGAACAGCATTGATATTCGTGGCTAATGGTGTTTCATTGTCTTGATTAATTTTGTTTTTCACTCGCTTTGTCCACCTTGTCTTTAACCTCTTATTCTTTGTACCTTTTGTAGGATAGGTTTTCAAATTTAGCAATTCATTGAGAGATTTAACTTCAAGATCAGTTTTAGAGGGCTTAGTCCAATTTTCACGATCTGGCTCACCACCGATCCACCGCCTCAATTCTGAATCCAAACGAATCGATTCAGTTCGATTAATATGCATCGGACACATTGAATGATATGTGGGCAAAGTATCATTAAATGTTTTTTCAGATGCTGAGTCCTCTTTTTCATCTGATTTCGACCATAGCAATGTTCTCCCATGCCTTACATTCGGTAACGATAACGACGGTACGTGTGATTCTAAATCTCCCAAAGGTTGTCTGCTTGGACTAAATACATTTCTAAAATAATAAAGAATTTTTCGATCAATTAAAATTTTTAGTTTTCATTCAATTATTGATTAGGTATTAGAAGCTTCAAACCTACCCAAATCCACCAATGTTAAGGGACACCATGAAAACCATTGCTAATAATATTGCAGTATTCTTCTTATTAACACCATAATTTTGCCCTCTGAATCTTTTTTCAGTTGTATCTTCAAACTCGGATAATCTTTGCTTCAATTCTTCATTTTCCTGTAATTTATTGCAAATTATTTAAAAAAAGATAATAATTTTCTTAAAAAACCATCATTATACTGACCGTTTGCAACCGTTTATTTTGTTCTTGTAAATCAGCAATTTGATTTTCTAGAGAAGTAACATATTCCTTCTTTTTTTTTTGTGAAAGACAAGCAGATTCTCTGTTCTTAATCATTCTTTGTTGTCTTTTGATAGCTTTAATTTCACTGTCTTGACGATCATGTAGGTCAATGAATTCTGGAAATTCATTTTTTATTACTATTGGTGCACAGTTAACATTTTCTTTTTTAATCACAATAGGTGGACGCACAGGTACATCGTTTTTTATCACTATAGACGGGCAAGATATTTCTTTTTTTATAGCTATTGGTGGAGGAGGTTTAGCCTCAGTTTTGGTAGTAGATTTACTTGGAACAGTAGCTACTGAAGTTTTAGTATGAATTTGCACATTTGGTATTGCATTAATAATTTTTAGTTGATTGTTTTGTGGAAAAGTTGTAACATTTGAAGTTGAATTACTTTGCTGAACAGGTAATAAATTAAATTGATTTTTTATCTTGACATGCCTACTCATTGGTAAAGCTTGAACTTTTAAAGGCTGGGATGTGCTATTCTGTTTTACTTTTTGTGTAAGCGCAGCAAAATCTTGAGCACTAAGCACAATAGTTTTTCTAGGAGTTTCTGAAACAATTAAATGCGAACACATTAATGAATGAATAAATATTTTTTCAATTATTTACAATTCAGTAAGAAACCTTTTGTTGAGTTTTCAAATTTTGGCTGAATGCAAATCCGTTTTGCACGATTATTTGACAATACAAATTTCTGTGCGATACCATCCTTTAAGCTGATTGAATTGAGTGGCAGTAGTTTTATTGGCTGTAACTGGGATGAATTATTTTGGGTTGGTTGAGGAGATATCGGTGGTGACTCATTTTGTGGTGGAGAAATTGGAGGTGTTTCTAATGCAAACTAAAAATAATAAAAAGAAATTTATTTATTCGAGGTCACTGTTAATAAAGAATGCTACACAGAGAAGTCAGCATAAAGAAAAATTTAAGCTTACTGCAGTATTTTTACTCTTTATAAGAACATTGCAGGAGTTATACAAAGATATGTAAACAATAATCATACAAAGAAATACAAACCTTGACATCATTCTGAGTAACACTAGAATTCTCGCTGGGCCACTCTGAACCGCTTGATGATTCTGACTGACTGGGACTGGGAGAGGGTGGCAGATGAGGAAAAGGACTCGTGGGCTCCAATTTTACGTGATTGATGAACTCATCTGCTTAATTAATAATTAATCAGTAAAATAATGAAAACAGACCGACGTGAATTATACTGTACTGAATAATAAGAAATAAGAAAAATGACTGACTGCCAGAGAAGATGTCGGGAAACTCGTCTTGCTTGTCGTCGGTGTGCAAGAAACTGAAATCAATATCTTCGAAAACGTTCTTCATTATCTCATCGGGGCTCTCGTCGCATGCGGGCGAGCCTTCTCCGTTGAGTAGCAGTGGAATCTCGAGCCCGGAGCTGAGTGCCTCAAGAAAGTCGTCTCCTGGTAAGCTAGCATCGTCTTCTGTAAAAAATCAATACCACAGCGATTACCTACTGTTTACTTCTCTCCTCGCCTCTTATTTTTCTTTAAAGTACGGAAAATTAAAAAGCAGTTGTTATTACTGTTGTTGTGAAGACCGGTAATGTACATCGCACCTCGAGGAGAAGTTGCACTCACTGACTCGCGGTGAGAGTGCAAGCAGGTGTGAGGTTTTCCGAACGCTGAGTGTTTTCAATTTTGATCCTATCGCACTCTACAAAGCTAGAACAGTGCCTACAGTGCGATCTGCGATGACGCTGTAGACGCGGCCGAACTGCCGAAGCGTCAGGCTCAGGCTGCGTCTAACTGGTCTGACATTAGCTGATAATGCCTCGGATAATGCGCGCGCACACTGCACTATTGTGAGCACCGGTTTGATGTCGGCTGTGTACCCTCGGTGTATACACGGTGTATAATAATTGATTTTACTATCTTTATATAGTAATGGTCACTTTAATTAATCTAACTGATAGGCATATTTGTTTAATTAGTCAACAATATTTACATATTTTATTATGCATTTTATGGATAGCAGAATGTGCCCTGATATACGCTACTCCTATCGTTATTTTTTATCTTTAAAGACGTGCTAATGTCTAATTATTTTTATTCTTTTTCTAATTTCAGATATTTTTATTCGACAAAATGATGATTTAATAATTATAACATTTTGAAAAAGTTGCTACGCATTTTATTAAATTTATTAAAAAAGGATAAAATTTTGTGAAACAATTAAACATCGTGTATCGGTTCGTAAGATAAAAAGCGGCTTGTTAGCATTTAGCATCGTCAAAATGTTTGCCACGGCTGCGGGCGGGCGGCGATTCGCAAGGAACGGATTCACGCGATAGGGACGCGAGCGCGCGAAAGAGAAGGTATGATGTACCCGCTCGAGGTGAAGGATTGCTGTGTCAATGAACTTTACGCCGGCCGGCGAACGCGCTTCCCCGCGCTTCCCCCCGCGCTCTAGCGAAAGGAACAAGAAAATCGGCTCGGATCTCATGCGATCACTTCTTTTTAGGCACTGACGACCACACAGTTCAATTTGCATTAAATCCGGCTATTCGGCTTTTGCGGACCGAATCGTGTAAATTTTTCGACCGGTCAGCGAATTCTTCACGATTTTATACGCGCTGAGTTCTACTTATTGCACATGCAGCGATTTTCGCGTCGACTTTAACAACTGATCAAAGTTTGCCGGCTTTGTCAGGTCATTAGCAGGTGATTGTTTTGAGTGGCGATATGTAGACACCGGTACCTGTTATACTGCTAATTAAATATATTTTTTAATTGAGCAATTAACCTTGAAATCGTACATTCGAATTATCGCGAACATTCGATGTAGGCGTAATCGAGCCTTGAGTCAGAGATTGCAGTAAAACGCACGAAGTAGTAAAAATCCAGCACTTATTATTGGTTGCTGCGCTCACGCGGGTTAGTTGACGGTGCTCAACCATGGGTGCACCCGCATATCGAGTCGTACGCTAGTGCTGTATGTCATTTCCCGGAAAGAAAGCACTATCAATGCCCATACTGCCACAGCGAACGGCGCGCGCTTTTTTTCAACAGATATTCTCCCCTATTGTAAAATACGTAATTCTTATATCAAGCAACTATAATGATATAAACGGAAATTGGCTGAGGGTTACAGTTATTTTTTATGTAGAGTGAAATGTGGGAGGACCGCAGCGGACCAAAGTGTCCTCGAAATGGATAAGCGCTAAGTAATCGTAAGCCAGATCGTGTGAAAGAGCTAATACTCCCGTCACAGCAAGTCAGAGATAAAAAAGTAGACAGAGAAAAAGAGAGAAAAGGCGCGATCTTAAGCATTAACACAGCCGCCTTATGGTAATAACTCCCCCGAGAATTGCTAATTGCGCGTATACGCCTAGTCGCTCCTTCCTAGACAAGACAAGTTACTATACCGCGTAATATTTTGCTTTTTTTACATATTACCTGCGCGCAGCTCACTGACCATTATTATCAAGTACCTGCGAAATTGTTATCACCTCCAACCTACTGCTTTCTTATTATTTCTTTTTCCTATTAAAACAAAAGTGTATTTCTATTTTTGATTTAAAGCGAGCACGGAAAGTAGAAGGTCAGGCAAATAAATACTGCAAAATGCTTTCTCCCATCGTAACTCGACTGTACAATGTTTGCTTTTATAAATATTCTTTGCATCATTTTTTTTTAAAATAAACTGCACTTTTTAAGCTCATGAATATTCAGTGCCATTACCACGTGTCTGACTAATTCGTGCGCTCGTATTATGCAATGTCACAAGTGTTCATTGTGAACGCAGTTGCTAGCATATAAGCTTCCGCATCCTGAAATGTAACTGTCGTACTCTACACTTTAAAAAAATAACGACGGTACGGTGCTAGAAGCTTCTATATCAGTCAATTTCCTTCTCGAAAATTCCAATTCCCATAGTGCTTTACAACGTATTAATACATTGTACACATGCATTATATACATTGACCCACATTAAAAGTCAGAAATTTCAAATCAAGATATAGTGTTCTATTATAACATTTACGCAGTGACCCAGTGTATTTGTAAATATTAGCACCTACAGATTCTATAGAGCAGTTTAAGAGCTGCCCGTGCTTTACGCGAAGAAAACTGTTCCAACAACTTCACTTTTTTTAGCGCTGTTTATAGGATGCGTAGAAATTGGAACGTGCTGAATTATCTAAATATTAATGAATGTAATTCTAATTAAGCGTGCAAAAAGTTATTGCCAGATCTATTACTTTGTTTTTACTATAGTATTCTCCACCTTGTGCCTTTTGTTATATTATTCTTTGTAAATGGGTATTACCCGTAAATTTATAAAATAAATAAATAACCGTCGTGAGGGTAATTACTTCTTACTTCCTATTTCTTTTAAAATTAAAAATTTACTAGTGTCCATTGCATAATCATATTTAAAAAAAGCTTGAGATATAGTACAATTTTGATAATATTTTCCCGCCTACGTAAGATAAGAAAATCGATTATTCAGTCCCAGTTGCTTCTAATTTATTCGCGAAAACTTTTCTTATTACTTAAAAAACAAAATGCAGTGCACAATTTTGTAATGTTAAAATAAAAATCAAAATTTTTGAAAAATAAATTTATTTATTACATAGAACAGTTGGTAAAATATTTCGTAATTTCTATCTCTTTATAATAATTAGACCAACGTTTACTGCTTTTGACGTTGTAATCGACTATACTTTATACTGTTTGATTTTTTACAAATAGTTACAATGTAACGAGCGTGTTCAAAGTTAACTGTGCTTGCATACGTCTTCATATACGCGCAACATTTCGTATTTTATTACAAAATATATACGTTGTATTGAAATAAGAAATATTGCATTGAGTATTTATGCATCACTGGTACGTATCTAAAAGATTCAAGTCGTTAAATATGCTCAAAGGTACTGCCCTTAATTAGTCGTTAATGAAAAAAATAAGAAATTTAAAATATCAGCGATTTCCTATTGGTGTTGCGAGAGGTAAAGTCAATAAATAGTCAAGGGCGGACCCTATGTAAGCTCTAGAAGAAAGGAAAAAACTTTATTTGGAAGACTACGTTTAGTGTGTGTATGTACAAGGGACGTAAAGGAGCGGTACGTCAGGTGCAGAGTGGGGGAGGAAAAAATGGCCTCAAAGGACGCCTGAAATACAACGACTTAAGAGAACCGGTCGGAAAATGTGCATTTGGGGGGAGCGAGCTGCGCGAGTACAGTCGGCAAGGGAACGGAGTACACTGCTCCTTTCCTATATGTCTCTTTATGCATTTTCGCTTCACCACCAATTTTGCAAGTATTTTTCATTCAATATATTATATATAATATAAATATTTGAGTATTGGACCTTACTACTTTGGCTTTTCTCAAATGTTGGCATGTTAAAAATATTCCCAAAGATTCTTAAGAGTGTTTCCCACAAAATCTGAGGTTGAAATTGTCTTTGTGCTAAATTTACCAAAATTTGTTGAAATGGTCCAAAACAAAGGAATTGAAAAAAGATTAGTAGTATTTAGAAGAAATTTAAATGATGCGCAGTTCCTTTTTGATTAGTTGCCAACATCTGCACGTGACCTTTTCAGCTTTGGAGCAATGAATCCGAATCGCAAAGTTTAAACGAGACTATTCTAAAAAATTTAGTTGCCTGACATAAAAAAGAAAAATCGTTAATAACTTTTTTTTAAATAAATTGTGTTATTCCTGATGACTGAAATATCAAAGTGTGAGAAAAAATTTGATGTGCAAATAATTTATAATAGTAACATTTTACTCGCGTGTTATATATTAATGAATAATCACTTCTCTTATTTTTTCGTAATAAAGGGTACCCTAGTACCAGCTATTAATTATAAATAATACAACTCTACTTTTGCTTTTAAAACGGTGAAAATCTTAAATGCCCAACAACTTAATAGAAGATAAAAAAATGGTAAAGAAACAGAATGCAAGAAAAAGGCCAACTTTGAGTTTTCTCATATACTTGTGCGTTTACTTTAGAAGAAGAATCGAGAATCTCGCAATCAGAGCGGCGGTAGTATTAGCACTGCACGTGTTGTAGATACACGCAAGAAAACTGGAATAGCGCTTGATCGCGCCGCTTCTCGTCATGTTTTTCTATTTTGCTAGATTTTGTTAGATCTTGTGCTAAAATTTATGAATGATGTTATAGAAAAAAAATTTCCTAAATGGAAGAAGTCGATCGAATGGCATAGGCATACTAGGATTAGCAAATTAAACATATGCTACCGCAGTGCCATCACGAGAAAAGATAACAATAAAAAGTGTCTTTGGGCTAACGGGGATAAAAAGACTACAAATGTAATTCTCTAGGAACAGTAAATTAATACTTAAATAAAAAATAGAATGGCTATAAAAAAAAGAGAATACAAAAGAATCTAGGTAATTCGTATCATTTGACTATCGCATTTAAAGAGGTGAGGTAAACATAAAGCTAAGTATTGAGACTAAAAAGTACTGCAAGAACAAATTTATTTTACTATGTTAAGATTTGTAAATTTAAATACATAATTGAAAGATTATATTTGAAATTTATACGCAAAAGACAGAACGTATGTGTATATACTGGCTCGCGTGTAAAAAAATACTTTAGTAGTATAACCAGATTAATATAGACATGTTTTATATTTTCTAGTTTGATTGACAAATGACAAGAATAACAGTAGCAAGGATTTAGCGAATCGATCCAAGTTCGTAACCATGTTATTTCAGTCTTTCATTCAATTATTTAATGAAATCGATAAGTAGTTAAAGTAGATGCATGGAAAAGAGTGGGAACTGGGAAGTGTGACAGTAATTCTGAAAAACCGAAAAACCTATAAGCAAGAAGGAGCTATAAGTAATAGGTATTGACTAGTTAAGTAAATAGAAAAAAAGGAACGATTAATGAAAGATTAAAGAAGAAAGAAGCTTTGCGTGCAGATTTGCATGCAGGTTTGCATGCAGGTTTGCAGCGGCCGCCCGGCCGGCTATAGTCATAAGGAACCGAGCAGGCGAGCATCCCGTTTACGTACCGAGGGGCTCGAGATCTGGAAACATCTGATAGTCAGCTTCACCTAGAGTGGAGCTCCACTGTTGCGGCTCTTCGTTGACTAGCATCGTCCACGTAGATTCTTTTACGCTCGCCTTATCAGTACAAACGAGCCGCGAGCAAGTGAATCACTTTAACTTCATGCTATGCGCGCGATGTGATGTTAAAATTGCCTCCCGCTCATGTGGCGTGTCCACGCTTCCAGCCTAAGTGTATATCTCGCGGAGCTCCCACCAAGGCAACGCAACTGACTGAATTGAATGCAGGCAACTGTGCAGGCATTGAGGAGCGGTCGAGCGTTCCGCGAGCGTGACGCCCCCGAGTGCCGGATTGCCGGGACTTACCAAGCCGAGGCCATGCGTGATGCGATGAGGCGAGGAGCCGACGAGCCGACCGAGCCGACCGAGCTGATCGAGCCGAGGAGTGGGGAGAGGGGACTCTAGGGGATGCGTCTCATATACAAACATGTGGTTTAAACTGTTAAGAGCGATAGATATTCTATAATCTTGAACTCTTTTTGCTCCTATCTAAAACTCTTCAAACTGCTAAAAGAAAAATTAAACGTAAATCAGATATTTTTCTCTTAAAAAGTAAAACATCAATTAAATTCTTCTGCAGTTTTAATTACAATAAACTTCTTTTATAAAATACTTTTAATTTTAAAAAATAGTTATTTAACAAAAACATTGACGCATATACATTACAATAAATAATATTGTAATAAGATTACTTCATTCGTTTTAATTTAGTTAAATGATTTCTTAGTGCTATTTGTTTTTCTTTGAAGGATCTTTTAACTTTTCCCTTAACTTTGTGTTTAATCATTTGGAAGTTTTTCTTTTTATTTCTTTCACGATTAGTTTTACTGCAAAGAGGATTTTGTCGACCATCTTTGTAGCCAAATTTCTCTCGACCTTCTTGCCCCTTCTGTAAAAAAAAAGAGAACAAAATTTTAACTTCGTTTTTAAATTTTTTCCATATTATTAGGTGCAATAATAACGTTATTTTACCTGTACACTTTCAATTCGAGCTTGTTTGTCATGCTTTCGTTTTTTGTAAATATTTTCAATGTCTGTCAATCTGACCAATTCGCCTTTACTTTTTCCCTCCTCTAACGGTCTTTTTACACCCTTTCTAGCATGGGTGATTTGTTGCTTTACTAAAGCCATATCTATTCTCTTAAAATCTTCATCCGTGAGTAAACGTTCCGCAGAAACTTGTGACGCTTTTACTTTTCTTTCCTCTGTATACTCTTCTTTTCTCTGCGCCTTTAATTTTTCTTGTAACTCTAGTTTTTCTTGCAATTTTCTCTTTTTTCTCTCCAATTTCGTTCTACTGGATTTCTTCTTTAACATATTAGTGGGAACTGACACCTTTGAATACGTACCATTTTGGGATTTTTCATTTTTATTGATGGGGTTTCTGTTTTTGCTCAGTTGCTTCTTCTTCTCTTGAGTTTTTTCGTTTTTACTACTTTTATTTCCATTTTTACCCGTCTCCTGTTTCTCATTCTGCTCTTCTTCTTTGTCCTCCTCCTCCTCCTCCTCGTCTTCCTCTTCTTCCTTTTCACTGCCTGATTGTACATCACTTCCTTCCTGATTTTCATCTTCTTCGTCATCTGCATCACTCTCATCTTCTCCATCGTCCTCATCATCAGTTATCCATTCACCTTCACCCTCTTCATCACTACTGTGCTTTACATTAATCCATTCATCATCATCCTAAAAATGAATTCAATTAATTTAGCTCAATTATGTAAATAATATTAGAGTATACTAATTTTTACAATTTCACTTACGTCGCTATTTTCACTGTCAATTTCTAAAGTATTGTCTTTAGGCTGAAGTAACACTTCGGCACCAGGCACGAAATCTTTTGCTGCCATTTCTCCGTACTTTAAAGGTTCCAAAGTAATCGATGCTTCAGTTGGTCGTCCTCTATCTTTCTTGTGCAACATATCAGGCATTGTTTGTCTAAATAGACCTATAAGTGACCTTGCAGCCATCATAACACTCCTTTCACGATAATGTTTGTACTGCGTTAAATCGCGTAGCAAATCTTCGTCCATAGCAAGTGGGCAACGGGAACAAATTTCTCGAACAGCATTCAACCTGTAAGAAATTTTGAACTCTAGTATTTTCAAAAAATCACCAATAATACATTTGTAGTCGTGACATTTTTACCCTATAGCCATGACATCCGACGAATTTCGCTCGGTCACAAAATTATTAACTAATGTTTTCAGTACTGGTTGCATGATATCTGGGGGTACTAATTCATGTGATGCTTGCGCCACAAATTGCAGAAGCTTAGTGACCTCTAAAAAATAATGTTTTGAGTAATCGTTATCACTAATCGAGTTAATTAACCAAACGAAAAATATTTACCTCTTTGATGAGGCTGAAGAAATCTTTGTAAGTAAGGATAAAAATTAAACAAAAATAAACTATGTAAGCCAATAAGTCTAGAAATTACGTCCAAAGCCATAACTTTGACTTCAAATCTATCGTTATTCTTTTCTAATTGTTTAAATAAGTTTTCAGCCAAACCTTGTGGGTCGTGAATTAAATGTAATGCCGAGAAATTGAATTGTGGTGCTTTTGATTTTTTCTTTTTTGATTTCTGAAATAAAAAATTATTGTATTTTAATTTCCATATCAAATTTGTCTTACAATTGTTTAATAAATAATTTTGAAATGTAACGTACTACATAGAGTTGCTTTGCCTTTTTTAATTGTTTCTCTCGTTTCTTTGTCTTTTTGTTAACTTTGTTAGCCATCATAACTTCCTTCATGTTTGGTTCATCATCGCTGTCACTACTGTCACTGTCCTCCACCTCGGGATCATTACCTAAGAAGAACTTCAGACTAGCTACCATGACTTTTGTGAACTTAGAAAAGCAACCAGTGGCAATGACATTCACTGTTTTAGCATCATTCCACACGTTTTTGTTGTACAATTCAATCATAATATCCACAGACATCTTTGCTGCTCTAGCATTCGTATCCTTCAACATTTTAAACATGAAATTTTGAAGCACTGTGTTTACTTTAGCATTTTTATGCTTTGAATTCACATTTTTTATGTCTGTGACTATGTGAGTTTGCAGGAACTGTCGAAGAGCTTTGTCTTGACATCGAAGCAATTCAAAGAATAAACTAAGTAAAGCTGTAGGTTCAAGAAGATTCTTATTTCTAAGCAAGATCAATGCTCTACAAAAAGTCTGCAAATAAGTTAACATTTTTTAATTAATGATGAATTTTGTTAATCAGAAATATTTTTTTAATACTGACCATACGCATTTCACTATCCAAGATTGTATTTTTTTCTTTAAGAATTTCGATGATCTCTTGTGCAAAAGTTATCAAGTCATTGGGATAACAATGGGCAACCTGCACATAAAATAACATTGAATGGAATATTTTTTAATTTATCATGCAATTAATAATAACATTACATTAAAAAAAAAAAAGATTGCCAATAAAAATTATTTTATATGAATTATTTATTTAATATAAAAAATAATACAAAATGTTATAAATACAAAAAGTTTCAATAATTTAGTTGAATAATTTACAAATATTGAGATTAATTTTCATAATGTAGGGATTCTCTCACTAAATTTGTAATCACATTATTGCAAAAAGTCATATAAATATTTTTTCAATTCAAAACTGATATTCTTTGAGATAACCATGGCAAAATCGAAGTCAATACAGCATTTATATTTTGGATCATCTATATTACCATCTCCAACTACTGAAAGTAAACCTAATTGACACATTGAAGGCACTTGGGTTAATAATATAGCATTTAAATCAACAGGGTGATCAGTAATAGAACAAAATATAGCAAGTAAACGGCTTAATGGAAAGGCCTTTGGTCCTTCAAGAATTTGCTGTTGTAATTTTTCTTTTCTTTTTTTATATGCTCTCTTCTTTCTTGGTCCACCTGCTTTCATGAAAAGTCTTTTATCTTCTGTTGGCGGATTATAAGATGCTAAATATGCTGCCACGAGTAAGTACTTTGCATAATACGGTAAATCAAAACTTAATGCCAGTTTTGTTTTTGATTCAATTTCACGACAAAGCTGATCTTGTTTTTCAAAATCTGAAGCAGATACTCTCAAATATATGACCTCTAAGTTAGCTTTAAAGGTACTGACAATTCTTCGCCACAAAGTAGCTATATCATTTCGATCAACTTTATCATTTTCTATGGGTTCAACATATTTAATAAAATTTTTCATTGCCATATAACGAAGTTCTTTCAGATCACGACAAAATCTGAAGAACACAGATAGAAAGAGATTCAAATAAGTTTTGTAAAAATGATCATCATAATAATATGACTCTTTCCAATATAATAATATTGTTGAAACCTCGTCTTTTGTATATTGAGGAAAATAAATCATAATAGGTTCATACATCCCAATTTTTGGCTGATATTTTTCCCAAATAATATCACTTGAAAATATGGTGCAAATGTTTGCATTAGTCAATTCTTGTAATCGTAATAAAGCTGGTAATACATTTGCATCCATTTCTCGCAATTTTTCACATTTTTCTAACAAGATTACAATAGGTCGAGGATTTTTTTCAGAAATTAACTTGATTTGTTTTATGAATTCCACAAAATCATCACATTTTTTATCTAATCTATATCCATTAGCTGCTGTTAATTTAATCGATGCAAGATCTATGATAATTTTTTCAAACAAGCTCTTTATGCTTGTATGTTCAATGCAGTTTATTATAGAAATGTTATAATTTAAATATTTAAGAATCTTTTGAGTAATATATGTTTTTCCACAAGATATATGACCGTAAATAAAAATACTTTGAAACATAGTTTCATCAGCGAGAAGTGAGTATAATACACCTATGAGTGAATCCCTACATTTGACTTCTGAACCCAATGTTTTTATACAATCTTCCATGATCCACGTATTTTGATTTGCAATATAAAATAATATAATATACTAGAAAAAACTAAAGCTAAGCTTGAATTCACAGATGCTCAATTGACAAATATTAATTTTCACACCTGAAAGAGAAAATAAATTCTCGATAGTTGTAATTAAATATGTACAGATTACTAATTTTTAAGATAAATATATTTTTGGAAACCACTTAAGTAAATTTAATTTTAAAATAAATAAAAACAATAAAAGACCAACAAAAACCAATAAAAAAAATTTTAATATTCACCTGTGCCAAAAACATAACCAATTCATCGAGGCTTTTGTTGAATTTATCTGGAGTAAAACCAAAAACTTCTAAAGTTGATTTGTAGTGACGATATTGTTGTAGAAACTATCAAAGATATATGAAACATTTTAATATCATGGATAGATCATTAAAAGGCATTTAATTAGCTATAGAATTCTTGGAAATACTTACTTCTTCTCTGTAAGATTCAGGATCACGTTTGATAAGGTTTTGTAATTGTGGAAGGTTATCTGGTAATTGATTATTATGACGAACCATTGTTAATAATTGAATTGATACTAAAATAATATTAATATTTAAAAATATTGCTGCATGTAGATACGTATACGCTGGTTTAGGTTATGTCTTATAAACTAAGAGGTTTTCTTACAATCTTACCATCAGTTTCGTTGCGTTTGTACTACTCAAGGCTATAAAATCTCTAATAACTATAAAATCTTAACGTCCCGAATATTTCCCAATCTACATAATCGTTTTAACTTAAACTTAAGATTGTAAGATTGTAACTTAAAGTTTCAAACTTATACTCCACACTCCACGTGTAAAACATTCAGCCATCACTACAAAAATATAAGAATATACATAGGATTAAGGATCCTGCGTGGACGACGGTAGCGCCATTGATTGCACCGTGCAGGGGACTATATCTATGTGTGCTTAATATATAGATATATTTAAATTATTTTTTACATTCAATTATCAAGAAGTTACGAATTCCGCCACCGTCGACCGTCACGTGGTCAAACGTATCATGTAGAATCGGCCTGAGGTAAATTCAAATTGCCGATGCCGACTCTCAGCGCCAACGAGCAGCTTGATCTTGAACAACCGAACGGAACTGAGTGAACTGAATTGTGGTCCTATTGTGGTCATTGTGGACAGCCTCTGCACTTATATATATATAGATAGACTCAATCGAGTATCCGAGCATCCGAGCGCGGTAGCCGGTGGGCGGTGCGGGACAAAAGTACATGTTGATTGGTGGGTTTGCGAGTATGTATATACATAAAGCGAAGTAAGGTGATTGGTTGATTCAAACATTGGCAGGGCTCCGTACTTCTCTGCACACTATAGTTGCACATACGCCGCTGCATGTTGCTTAGGACTCTAACCTAAAAATAGTGCAAAGCATGCTTGAAGGCATCGAACGCAGATTATTTTGTTGTATAATTAAAGAAAAAAAATAAATCATTTTACTTTTAAATACAAAAATAAAAAAATGTCTAATTCAGATTCAGAATTGGAGGAGGATGAAGAAGAAATCCTCGTCTATGTGGAATTTGATAATTGTGCAACAAATGATGTATTTAGCAGTCAAAATTTAAAATTGGACATGCTTGGATTGGATTCAGATCATCCAGTTATGCAAGTTAATGGCAAGGTAAATTTATACACCCTTAATAACTTAATAAATTATTTTTAATTCATTAAATCACAAAATTTTGGTATTTTAGTTTTTTGAAGGCACTTATGAAGACGCTGTTGGAACTTATTTATTTTTTGAAAAAGATAACAGCCCTCAAGTTGATGATCCAGTATTTGATAAAATACCAACATTAAAGTATTTCAACAAAACACGAAAAGTTCTGAAAATGCAAAGAGCTTTTGTAGTTCCAAGGTACGAAGTTGTGGGTGACTCAGAACATAGTCAAAGTATTCCTAATATTGATACATTAAAAGAAGCTGGAGTTCCACCAAAGTATCAGAAAGATGGTATTTTATATGTTTATTAGTTTATTTTTACTTAATTTTATTTATTTCATATCTTGATAAATTCTATATTAAACATTTTTTTTACAGCACTTTCATTTTGGGCTGATTCTCGAGATAAAAGGGTCAATGCATTACATGAATATCTAAAAAAACAAGAATTTCGTAAAGAATTAAGAATGAGGGGATTTGAACCAGAATCTGAATCAGATGATGATAATCCTTTTGCTATGTATAAATATGAAGAAAATTTAGAAAATGAAACAGAACCATCCCATTTGATTGAAAATAATGAACATAATATTATTAACTATGAGTCACAAATTAAAAATTTGGAAACTACTTTACAAATGACTGAATTAAGTAATGAAAAGAATAGAGCAGAGGTAACAAAAAAATTAACTGTCATTGATCCTGGTCCTTCAACTTCAAAAAGTAGTTCACCTTGGATTGGTGATATTTCTGAACAACAATCAATGACTCATAAGTTAAAAAGTGTAGGGAGAATTAGAGAAAAATCTTTTAAAGGTAAAGTACAAAAAAAAGCTTTAAAAAAGAAAAAAATATCTATATCACAGAAGAGTTTAAATGAAGAGCCTGTAGATCAACTGTTAGTCAAATCTGACAATGAAAATCAATTGAATCAAATAGAAGTAAATGAATCCAATGAAAATAAAGAGACACAGAAAAAACAAATAAAGATTAAAAGAGTTGCTAATATTGAGATTAATAAACCAGAAGAAATGGAAGTTGATGAAATAGTTGAAAAAAGTGGAAGATTGTTGTCAGAAGAACTTAAATTAGGAGATTCTTTTATTACTGACAAGAACAAGAGAAAACAAGAAAAACGAGAAGCAAAGATGAAAGAAATAAGTGAAAAACTGAAAGCTCTTAGTGAATCCTCTAGTCGACCAAAAAGCTGAGTTTTAATATTCTCTCTTTATTGAGAAAGGATTAAAATTTGCTATTATTGTAAGGTAATTGAACAGTCTATATTATCTAAAAAATTTGATTTTTTTATAACAAAAATATTAATTACATGTAGTATTTTGCTCAACGGACACATAAACAGATATTGCTTATTTGTTACACACTATTTTTCTATGAGGTATACCTTGTCTCGATAAAGCTATAGAGAACTTTAATTCAGAACTAATGGACAAAATATTTTATGTAAAAAAAAATTACATACTTTCTTGTCAATCCCATTATCTTATTGAAAAAATTTTACAAAAATTCTCCTATGTAACTTGATTCATATATATTTTTATATTAATTATAAAAACTAGTTTGTCTCTTAAATTAAGTGCAGTTCTTATTCACTTGATTCATTGAATAAAATTCTATAAATCTTAATAGCAACTATAAAAAACAGTTGAATGCAATCAAGTGCATCGAAAAGATTCGGCGGAAACATTACAATCTCCTCTTGAATCTTATGATTACAGACTCAATCAATCAGGACGATGCTGGGAGGCAATCAACCACGGTTGGCAATGAACTACCACTGAAGTGGGGAATCTGATTTCACCAGCTTAAGTCACTCGAGAGCTCGTCTGGATATTCGCCAGTCAAGCATGCAGTACAGTGGCCAATGTAGCTGCTCTCGCGATTGTCCATTCCATGTCTCACTGCTTGAACTAGACCTTCCACTGAAAGGTACGTCAAACTGTCCGCTCCTACATGTTTAGCCAGTTTGACATCGTCAAGCCTGTTGGCTATGAGTTCTTCCCGGGTAGGGATATTTATACCCATGTAGCATGGATACTTCAATGGCGGTGATGCGATTCTTATATGGACCTAAGAAAGTATCGCGAGAACACAAACAAAAAAAAATTGTTATTTTTACAATAAAAATATTTATTTTCATAAAAAACTTTTTAACAGTCAGTTTCTTCATGTTTATGAGATATCTTTAGATAATTTAAATATCTCAAATTCATGAAAAGAACTGCAGCACTGATTGTCTGAACCATATAATCTCACCTCTTTGGCGCCAGCGTCTTTAAGAAGTTTGATGATCGGACCTATGGTATTCCCTCGAACAATTGAATCATCGATGAGAATTAATTTTTTGCCCTTTACATTTTCCGAAAGGGCTCCAAATTTCTTGGCAACACCGAGTTGTCTGAGCCGCGTGCTAGGCTGAATAAACGTTCTACCTACATATCGATTTTTGCATAGTACTTCAGCAAACGGAATTTTTGACTGCAAATCATTATTAATTATTAATTATTATTAAGCTGTATAATTTTATTTAAAAATGTTCTCTCGATTTCTTGGCAGTAAAAAATAAATTACCTCTCTTGCGTATCCATGCGCGGCTGCTGTACCGGACTCGGGAACAGAGCTGACAATGTCAGCTTCAATGGGTGATTCTCGAGCGAGAACGCGGCCGCACTGCATTCTTACAGAATAAACCATTTGGCCTGAGATTTCACAAAGATATAGTTAGATTAAATTCAGATAAGTATTCGATAAGAATTCATAAAAATTAAATCTCGTTGACGATAAAATGAGAATGTACCTTCGAAAATACTGTCACTTCTAGCAAAGTAAACGTATTCGAAAATACAAAAAGCTTGGGGTTTCTTGTCGGGTCTTTCAACAATATCGATGGTTTTGATGCCCTCCCTGGTCATTTCGACGATCTCGCCAGGAAAAACTTCGCGAACGTATCTAGCTCCTATGCTCAGAAAACCACAGGATTCTGAGGAAATGACCCAACCCTCAGCTTCAATGTTGTCGTCATCGGAATCGTGACCTAATGAATTTCGGATTAGAATGTTTCATAAAAGTGGAATAAGGATGTTTTATAAAGGCGACTGAAAGTTACCTAAGTTGCCGATAGGAACGATTTTTCCTATACAGAGAGGTCGATTTCCGTAGGGGTCTCTGACTCCGTAGATTCGATCCCTCTGCATGATAACCAAGGAGTAGGATAGAGGTGCAAGTTGCATCAGGTGCTTAATACGCGCTGGCCAGTCCGGACCGTTGAGTTCGCCTTCTGGTGGATTCAAACACAGGGCCTGCGTGATCAGCTCAGAGTCCGAGTGCGTAGACAGTCCGACCCCGCGGCCCAATACCTGCAATAAAGAAGAGCAGTAGAGCCTAATATCGTAAAACGGCAATCGAGAAATTTGAAGAAAGCTACCATTTTTCGAAGAGACTCGGTGTTAACGAGCTCACCGTTGTGAGCAACTGCAAGGGCGCCATGGGCTGTGTGCACAACGAAGGGCTGACAATTGACTTCTTCGCTGGCGGCACTCGTACTGTAGCGCGTGTGCCCGATGCCGAGGTTCCCGCGGAGCTTGCGCATACTGTCATCGTTGAAGATGTTGTTGATCATGCCCATGCCCTTGTGCACGTGGAACGATTTGGCGCACACACCTTCGCTCGTTACGATACCGGCGCTTTCCTGCCCTCTGTGCTGCAGGGCCACCAGTCCTATACAAGCATTTTATTTTTTATCAGAAAAATCTTCCAAGCCAATTTCTTTCTGCTGTTCCTTGCAAATACTTACCGAGGCATATGACTTGACCGACGTCGATTTGGGAGGGCCAGTCGCCCGCGGCGATGCAGCCGAAGACTCCGCATTCGTGCGTTAATCCGGTGGGCCGCTGGCCCCTAGTCTCGCCTTTGCTCCTGGGCCGCCGTGCCAACTGTTTCTTCTTTTCGTCCACCTGGAGCCGTGACATTGCCTCGCAGCAGCCCTCCGACGTCTCCTCACATGCGAGCGACATCCTTGCGATGAAAAGTGGCTCTGAAATTTCAAGGCAAACTTTTCAATGCATCCCTCTAACTCTTTCGAAGCAAGCTGCTTTATTTATCGAACGAGAACGCAAGTATAATGCGACTCTTAAGCCAGCTCTTATTTCACCGTCGTATAACCAACTGAGTAACTCTGACGAAATTCTTTTCGAGATATAAATATACGGTATAGATTTTGGATCTCATGTGAAGATATTTGATATTTGAGTTTACATAATAGGACATAATAGAAGTTAGTGTACTTATACATAAAATTCTCCTATTTTATCGGATTAAAAAAAAAGTAATAGTAAAGAAGAGTAAAAGAGTGCAGTAAAGTATTCGTGCTATCCAACAATATAAAATGTTTGTCCAAATGAATTGGCGTATACGCGATAACGAAGCAACGCGTTATCCGTTATGATAGGCATCAAAAATGCTCGTGCAAACAAAAAGAGCTCGGTATGACTACACGCCGAGACCCCCCTGAGTTTGTTAGTCAATTTCCTATCGAGATCGCGTGTGACCCTGTAACCTTAAGATTGATAGTCGGTTAACATAACACTTTATTTGCCTCTCGAGTCTCGAGTCTCGAGTCTCGAGCCTCGAGTCTCGAGTCCCCCTGAATCGCAAGAACATTCTACTGGCTCGCACAAAGCCTGCATTTCGTAAGACAGGCATTTCATCAGCGCTCGCTCGCGGTTCAAGCCTTCCTCTTCTTCATGGGATGATTCGCCTGCACTCACCTATCTTTGCACTCGCTCGTTTTTCATTCAGACTTTCAGAAAATCTCTTATCTTTTGCTTTCCGCTGCATCACTAACGAAATATAGCAACTCATAAAAAATGCAAAACATTTTATCAGAGCAAACGAGCAAAATCCTGAGAGCTATAGCTCGGGCAGTGCGTCGTTATGCAAATAAGATGGAAAACCTCTTTTCGCCCAAGGACAAGTCGCGTCATTATTTAATAAGTCGTTTTACACCGACGCACTAAAATAATCGAGAGAAAATTACGACTCTTTAGATGAGCACCGAGTCGCTCGTTTCAAAGGCGTAACTCATATGCGATAAACTTTTGTCCATCTAAGCGCTGAATAGGATCAAGGCTGCACTTTTTGCTGCGGTACAGACTTTTTTTAATTTTGCCACTCGCGCTATTTAGATTTGCACGCCGCTAATTACCTATAAACTTCACTTTGGTGTCCTTGCTTTATGGTCAAGTTATATATAAAGAATCAAATTTTTAATTTTTCAAGGCTAACGAGAAAAGCGAATAATTAATAATTCCGAATTTTAATGCGACTACGAGGAGAGAGTATGCTAATTAATTTGTTAATTGTTTGGCATCACAACATTACATTGACATACAATGCGACAGCTCTGCGATAAAGCAAAACAAGTTACACGAATTTCTGATTGTTAAAAACCTAGTTCATCTAACACAAGCTCATCAAATGAAAAGAGCTCTGACTAGACTTTTGACTCGTTTTCATCATTACAGCTGATCAGAGAATTATTTACTTGAACGAAGAATGAGAGAATGACCGTCGATCCAGAGCGGATTTCGGAGCAGCTCGCAAAAAAGGTCCAGCATATACTTTTAGAGAAGTGAAGAGGGCCGATTCTGCGGCCGCTGGCGTATGCTAAATGAGAGAAAGACGAAGAAAATTACTCGCACGAACTCTGGTATATACAAGAAGAGCACTCTGCTACTAATATAGCTAATACCAATCTCTATGTTAGGTTTCTTCAGAATTTCAAGAATTTCAGAAAAGCATTGCTGGTTCGACTATGAAAAATAGACGTTCTAAAAGTTACATTGTTATTTGTCTTAAAATAACTCAATAACTATAAGAAATTATCTGATTATTTGAATTTGACAAAGATTTGATTAGATTTAAAGGATAAATTTGATCGTGACTTTGTCATTTATAAGAGACTAAAACACACTAGTCGGGATTGCTAAAATTCGCGAGCGCTCACGAATCTCCAATTCTCCAGTTCTCCGCGTGCTAATATAGAAGTTAGACTTACCACGTGTTCGGAGACGAGGCCGTTGTACAGGTTGCGCGTCTTGTGCTGCGACGATGGCACTGACACTGTGGCAGACTTGCAGTGGCAATACTGGCAATAGTGGTAGTTCTGGCTGGTTCTGGTGTCCAGCACTCATACACCGGCAAGGCGGCAATCGTCTATCGCGCACAATACAAAATACAAGAAAGTCAGAAAAATAGAGGGAAAGAGGAAAGACTAAGCACTGCGACGCTGCCGTTCGCACGCCTCGGTATCTCAGTCGTAAGTGTTGGACTAGACCAATGGCAAGGTACTTTTGTACCGCGCACACGCGCCACCGACGCGACCGACGCGACCGACGCGACCAGCTCGACGCGCCACGCCATGGTAGAGGGGTGCAGTATCGCCCACTCCCTCAACTCCCAAAGTTTCAGCACTCACATGGATCCTCATTCCTCATTCCTCCCTTTTGGATTATTGCGATTCCGACTCCAATTTTAAAGCTTTCCTTCTATTATCATTATAAATATTTTATTACGACATTATTTTATACTAGCATTTAAAATAGTTCGACAATTGACAAAATTTCAGTAAGTCACATTTCATGTTCTAAAAAAAACCTGCCGATCATGTATTTTTAAATTGTTCACTTTTTGCCTTGGGCTTCAAAATTTCAGTTAAATTACTTGTAGCTACTTATAAATATAAAAAGAACGATTCAATCATTCCGAATTATATTATATCAAATAATATAAACTAATAATTTATTAATATTTTAAGATTTGTTTACAAATTTATAAATTTAAGGTCATGAAAGAGAAGATTTATTTATGGTAATGTTTTTTTAATTTTAAACGGGAGTTCGAGTTGAAAGAAAAAAATGAACGTGAACGACATCGAGATATTTATCACATCACTTGCTTATTTTCCATAGAATGAGTGGAACTTTCCATTAGGAAACCTACCTACATTGCTTTGACAGTGTCTTGCCTAGAGATTATGTTAATGTTCAAAGACATCGCAACTAAAAAATCATAATTGTTAGAAACAATTCGATTCTAGAATAAAATATCGAAAAACTTGTTCAGCGCGTGAATAAAATAAATTTTAACAGTTTTTTGAAAATTACAATTGTAGAATTCTTGTTTTGTGAGTGTCATTGATACCCAGCTAATTTTTTAATAATTAAATTTCAGTTTTGATAATTTTCATTTCCTGCAAATTTCTATATATTTATCTGTGTATGACTTTGACAAGCAGGCTAACTTTCTTAATAGAAATGTGTTTTTGAGTAATACTTTAAATTTAAATTAAAAAGATTCCAACTCAACGAAACTTATCAGCTGCGGATAAAACTATCATTAATTGAAGTAATATAAACAGCCAATTGACGTTAGTAATTCAAACTTTATCTACGATTGCAGAAAACAAACAAACAACAATTATAGTGTACTTTAGAGTCTAAAACCTAAGTTAAAGCTCATGAACTTAATGGAATGGTGAGTGCGAATGTATAAGGAAAAGCTCAAGCGGGCCTTTAGCGGGTTTTTGGCATTCGTGGAGAGGGGTGGAGGCGGCGTTTTCATTTAGCGAATTATTCGATAAGATCGCTGCGATCACTAATTCGTTGAATTATTTTAACGAACATAAATTATTCACTAAATCATCATACAATTGCGAGAGAGGTAACTTTGTTATACTGAATGCAAAGGCACCCTAACTTGAATTCGCTGAATGAAAAGACACCCTAACTCGTTGGAAGATCTCTAATTATGTATGTACTTGCAGGTACTTGCAAAAGGAATTCCAGATTAAAGGATGAAAATTTAATTTAATAACTTCGCCTTTGAATAATTTTGATTAAAAAATACATGGAATCTTTGAGAGGAAATTAAAAAGAAAAAGTCATTAGCATCGTCATAAATACGTGAAACGTGTGACAGTCTGTATTTATCGCAGTACGCTTTTTCTGATCTCACGTTCGGCAAACGAAAACATAACGACCTCCCAGGCGTCGGAATAAAATAAAACACACTGGATTGCGACGATTAACGTATGTAGTGAAAATACTTAAATACTACGATTCACGACAAATAGCGCGACGCTTACGCGCGCTGGAGCCCGGGGGGGATCTCGGTCTCGGCTACTTGTTGCTCTCCGAACGGATTATTGGCAGCGCCGGAGAGGTGGGGACGCTCCCGCCAGCTCACGCCTGCTCCGCGCTCGGCCGCTCGCGCACGAGGACGCTGAAGAACGAGGGAGCGCTAGCCCGGACCGGCACTCGTGCAACAGTCACATAGGCGAAAACATGACCGGTAAGTATACCATCCAAAGCACATTTTTACTATTCTTTTCTTTTACTATTGCTTATGCCTATTTTTCTTCTTTATGCTATAACAAATTTTACGTGAATAGTTACTCAACTATATACTTCCAATATGATTACTAATACTCTTTTTCTGCGATTTTTCTATTTGCTCTGTCTCTATTAAGTAAAAAAGAACTTTGTTAACTGCGCCGAGTGTCTAAGCACTATTTAACATTTTTTTATCGGTTTAATCGCAGTTTAAACTATAATTCAGAGGTTACTTTTTTATAACTTACGGTGTTCCGGTATTAATAAACTGATTCTTTAAACTTTATCAATAACTTGCTTATTAATAAATTGTAGCAAAAACTTTGATACGAAAAGATGGACCATAAGTATATAAATACACGTAAAAACGACAAAGTAATGCGGACACTGCGCACATGGAATTGTCACAGATTCTTTGCCGACATATACTGTATTTCGGAGTTGGTTATACCGCGCTCACGTGGTATAATAGTATAACATGTATATAGCTGTGTGTATACAGTGTACATATACACATGTACATACACATTGTTTGCGTGCAAGAAGAGCACGCACATAAAAATTGTTTGCACCACCAACCGCGTCTTTTGCCTACAACATTATAAAAGTTTAAATAATTATAAATTGAAAACCGATGTCACTTGTGCTGTAAATTCAACCGATAAAGAATAGAAAAATTGCATTAGTCCAAAATTTTGTGGTCATTTGAATATGCGGTAAAGATTGTAGACTACCTTCTTAAGACATTTATTATAACATTATAACATTACCTTCTTTTATTAGAATACAAGCTGGGAAAGCTTATAATCGAGGGTAAGACCAAGAGGGTCTTCGAGTTGGTGAACGATCCGAAACTATGTTTCGTTGATAGCAAGGATCGGATTACCGCCGGGGATGGATTGAAGTCGCACGCCATCGAAGGAAAAGCTGCGATTAGTAATGCCACCAACGCCAAGGTCTTCCAGCTTCTTAACCAGGCTGGCATTAAGACCTCTTTTGTCAAACTCGCCGGTGAAAAATCTTTCATCGCCAAAAAATGCGAGATGGTGCCCATTGAATGGGTCACCAGGAGACTCGCCACCGGCAGCTTCCTTAAGAGGAATCCAGGTAGGTCGTTAAAAAAATGAGGTACAAATTAAAATAAGTCAAGGTTGAATGAAAGAAAGAGATTTTTGTAATTATCATTTTGTTTATAATTAAAATTTTCCAGGCGTCGAAGAGGGCCACCGTTTTGCTCCACCATTGCAGGAGACCTTCTTCAAGGACGATGCGAACCATGATCCTCAATGGTCTGAAGAACAGATAATCTCGGCAGGTTTCAAACTTAATGGTCTTACGATCGGCAAAGACGAATACGATATAATATTACGTACGACGCGCACCGTATTCGAGGTATTGGAACGTGCTTGGGCCACCCGGGACTGTGCGCTTATTGACATGAAAATCGAGTTTGGCGTCGATGCCGACGGCGAGATCCTCGTCTCCGACATTATCGACAGCGACTCGTGGCGGCTCTGGCCAAGCGGCGACAAAAGGCTCATGAAAGATAAGCAGGTACTAAATAATAACTGATTTCAAACAATAATAGTGCATTGATGGTGATAACCTCTTTTAATTGATGCAGTCAATTTATGAGTACGTTTTAATAATGAATTACGGTTATTTCTGTTGATAAAAACAATGATTTTTGAATTTTTTGAATTTTCTTTTATGTTCAGGTCTATAGAAATCTGCAGACGGTCACCCAGGCAGATTTGGACACCGTGAAGCGCAACTTTGAATGGGTGGCTCAGCAATTGGACTACCTGGTACCTCCGCCAAGTGCTCAGGTGGTGATTTTGATGGGCTCTCCCAGCGATGCAGAGCACTGTAAAAAAATTGCAAAACACGCCGTGGCTCTCGGTCTCAAAGCCCAGTTGAGGGTGAGCAGCGCTCATAAGGGCACCGAAGAGACCCTGCGCATCCTTGCCGAGTACGAAGGCAGTGGTGAGAAGGTAATGACTCTCAACAGCTATCGCCTGAGGCATTCACTGCATGTCGTAACGGCGATACTCGAGAACCTCCGCATTCTGGTTATCTTGCTCTTTCGCAATTGACCTATAACTGTACAACTCGCGATTGCAGTTTATCTACAATGCAGACATGTTTGCAATATACATGTAAATGATGCAAACGAAAATGATCGCTCATTAAATCATTTAAAATATTTTCATTCTGTAAATTATTCTTTTAAAATTAAGTTTCTTTTTACTTTAAAAGTGGGAGGTATCGCGTAAGGGAGCGAATATAAAATCGGCGGAACAGGCGATAAAGAAAAGTCGCCAGTCTCAGAAAAATACCGCAGTCACTATCTCGCCTTCGTTTTTTCTTTCTTTCATCGTCAATACTTTCGTCCGTTGTTGATTGCGCGCTGCATTATCGTACTGATTGCATTTTAGGTGGTACTGGTCGCAGTGGCCGGCAGAAGCAATGGTCTCGGCCCGGTGCTCTCTGGCAATACTCCATTTCCTGTGATTAACTGTCCACCCGAAGACTCTCAAAACATCAATCAGGACGTCTGGTCATCTCTTAAAGTACCTTCAGGTATCATTATTTACTTTTTCTTTGCTTTTTCAACAACAAAACATTATTTATAAAGCTAACTAACAATAAGTTTTTTAACTTAATATCCTTTTCTTTATTCAATTTACATAATTTTATTTATCTAGTTTAGTAAAGAACTATAAACATCCATTTGATTTTTTTTTGTCTTTACATAAAACTTTATTAATTACATTTTAATCATAATTAATCTATTCAAACATTTATCTCAGGTCTCGGATGTACCACTGTATTGTATCCGGAAAGTGCAGCTCTCGCGGCTGCGCAAATTCACGCGCTCCATGATCATCTGGTTTGGTCACGGCTGCGAGTCAAGCAGCTGACAAACTTTATAACATTGAAAAAGGCTGATGCAAACTTGAGAGAACACCAAAAATTTTGAACAAATTTAATGAAGTAATTTTTTTAATTCATTAGCAAACTTTCAATTAGTATATCAATACCTTGTAAATGCATTTGATGTAATTATTTTATATTTTTTATTAATTTACTGTTATTAAGTTAATTAGTATCTGTTTATTTTTTTTACTTTATTTTTTTTAACATTATTTACTGGACTATAAAACAAACACCATTTGCCAATTAATGAAACTGGTATTCATGGTAGCACTTTGTGTCTATGCTTTTTTATTGTTTTTGCTTGTTGTACTGTACTGGTTACAAGTTTGTAATGTTCATTTTTTTCCAAATCGGCCAATTTATGAATAAAACATAGTTTACAACAAAAACAAAGAAACTTTGTACATTTATTATTAATTCTATTTACATGTGTACATACCTATACTTTTATATTATCAATATCGTTATTTTTTTTATAAATAGTTCAGAGCAGAGTATTTAATCCATAATCCATTCTACATTACGTGCAATTTTTTCTTGAAAGTATTTCAATATCTTCGACTTCTTTTGGGCAATTCTCTGTTAGAACAAGAGGTCCATCTTCTTGAATCAAAATGTCATCCTCTATTCTGATACCAATATTGTGAAACTCTGGTGGAGCAAGTTGATTCTTTGGATTGACATAAATACCTGTAGAACATGATATATCATAATAATAATTGTATAACCAAGAAATGTAAAGTATGATATAAGTATGAAATATTTATAATTTGTATATTTTCAAATTTCGAATAAAATAACAATACAGTTAATATGATTACATACCTGGTTCAATTGTAACAATCATTCCTGGTTGAACTCGGATGCTCCGAGAAATTTTCGATGTATCATGAACATCCATTCCCAAATAATGACTAACGTGATGAGGACAATAAGTGTAAGCAGCTGCTAACAATTTATTACCAGTAATATTTTTTGGAATTAGACATTCTTCTTGCAGTCTTTTACCTAAAAGCTGACACATGTCCTGATACACCATATCAAGACTAGGAAGCTCTTTTAATTTATTTATTAAAGTTTTCTGAACATCCAATACTATTTCATAAAGGATTTTTTGTTCACTGGTGAATGTACCATTGACAGGCCATGTCCTTGTAATATCAGAAGAGTAAGCGTGATATTCACACCCTACAATAACAAAGCAATTTTCTAAACAATATGACAAAAATCTATTATTATACTATATAACAATATGATAGAAATCTATTATCCTTCGAAAAAAAAAAAAAAAATTCTTAATTGATTTTTAAATAAATCACTAAAAAAATCTTGTTTAAAGTTTAGTAAAAAGGTAGAACTTACCAGCATCCATTAAAACCAATTCTTTATCTTTGACTATTTGGTTATTTGAAATGTAATGAATGGTAGTTGCATTTTTTCCTCCAGCTACCACAGGTGGATAAGCTAAGAATTCTGCACCTTTCATTCGGCATTCATAATCAACAATAGCAAATAATTCATGTTCACTAATACCCATTTTTGAATATTCTATTGTTTTCGCAATAGCTTCTGAAGCAATTGAACAGCTTCTTTTCATCAACATTATTTCAGCTGGAGATTTAATTACACGCAATTGATGAATTAATGTTTTGGGACAAGTAAATTCTTGTCTATCAGACAATTTTATAAGCTGGATAAGTTTTTTATGTACTTCTGAATGTATAAAATCTACATTATCATACCATATAGTAGTTCTTTTATGTTCATTTAAAAATGAAGCTAAAAATCTTTCAAATTCTATAACTGGCAATGTATAATCCACATCAAACAATGATAAAGCAGAGTCAACACCTGTCCTTGGACCATCCCATAACTCTGCATGAGCATCTTTATGTCTCATAAATAATGTTGAAGAATGACTGTCTCCTTTTAAAACAAGCATAAGTATACTGTCAGGTTCTTGACAACCCGTGAAATACAAAAAGTCAGTATTCTGTCGGAAGACATATGGTATTTTATCTGACATATAAACTTTGGAAGCTGATGGAATTATAACAATTTGAGGTATATCACTTGATGGACAATTTTTAGCTATTCTTTCCATAAAATTAAGGCGCCTTGTTTTAAATTCATCTCTGTTTATGCCTGGTAAAATTTCTCCTTTTCTTAAAAGATGTGGATGTGTTTGATAAGTTGGTTGTCCGAACGACTGTTGCAGAGTAGTCTGTGGTGCAACTTGTTGAGATGCTGCATTGTGAATTATTTTTGAAGACCATTTTGCCGTGAACTGTAAATCTGCAATAGTGAAAAGTTACAGTCAGTTATTTTATTAAGGCGTTATTTAAAAAAATGTTCAAACTTAACTAACAAAGAACATGTGAAAATAACCTAAAAAATTATTTTTATATGATTTAAGGTAATCGTTAGAATTCTCTTACTAAATACGTTCGAAGTTAATCTTGAAATGATTTTTACACTGGAAAGCATAATTTCCCATAAAGACTAAATTTTTTAAAGTAAATTTAAAAAACTGCACAAACGAAAATTCTCAATCATTTTGCGAGTTATATGATCTTATGATGATACGAAATTTCAACAATGTCAGCTGTTTGATGTATATAGACTTTTATTATCATATACAGATATACCTCCACATACCTTTATATATACATCACATAATCCTCTCTTAATAATAGTGAATTCTTGAGTATTTTTTTTTACTATAGTCATTTTGTAATTAGCGATTAATTAATAGTTAATTTATAAAAAAATAGAATGCAGATTTTTTCTGTTCAGAATATTTGAATTGAATAAATTTGTAGAACGAAATATATCACGGTTAATTTCGTATATATAAATATTTGATGGAAAATAAATAAAATAAAATTAATTTTACAAGTAAACTTTAGCAGGACTTTGCAGAATTTCGAGAATTATATATTAATTTTATTTTACTAAAAGAAAATTTAATTTGGCAAAAGGATAACTTTGCATAATTTCCCGCGTTAAATGAAAATTTCTAGACAATAAGGATAAATTGAGAATTTTCTTGATAACGAAAATTCCTAAGAATGTAATTGCTAATTATTGTCTTCCCGCCATTTGTTAGAAAAATCTCTCTTTCTTCTTTTGGCTCTTCCAACGACCACATCTATACGTTCCCCAATCGACTCCTTTGTGACGTTTTGTTATATGTAAAAGTCACGAAAAATATATTTGGGCACAGACGCGAGGTATACAAAGCGTGGCTGAATGGAACTAGTGAGCACAATGAGACGAACTCTTGAAGATTGAAAATAAGGTCCGAGATAAATTTCATCTTGACTCTTGCAGAACGTCGCAGTAAAATTTGCACTTCTATCACAAAGTAAGGTTAATAATTTTTAATTTTTAATGTAATCAGGTAGTTTCCCTGTTTCTTGTTTCAATTTTATTAACAAAGTAATTCACGTAGTTGTTTACAAATTTATAATCAATTTTATAGGGAATAATGGATTTTATTGGAGAAAATGATGATTACTATGAACAGTTGTCCGATGACTTGTTATCTGGTATTGATACACCAACTGAGGAATTGATAATCGAAGATGTAGACTTCAAAGAGAAAATAATTTTTCAAAAAGAAATTCCTTTTAATAAATTTCTTCCTTATTCTGATCAATTAGACGAGGAAGCAGATTCTCTGCTTGCAAAAATTAAAGCCAATTTGGGACGATGCGTAATGCTGAGAGATATAAAGCCTGGATGCATTTATTGGTCAAACATGCTCCACAAGTAAATTTTATTATACATATCAAATTAGGAAGTGACTATTTGCACCAAAACTCCATGTAAAGACATGGAATCAAATCCATCTATTTACATAGATTTACATAAATCCAAAGAAAATTTCTTTAGTTTTCGGTAAATCCATGTATCATAAGGATTTTTGGTATGAATAGATCAGCCATCAAATAAACATATTTGTGTAAATATTGCCTTTAATTTCAATATGAACAATTTTTGTACTTCAGATATTTGACATTGTACAATTTAAGATTCACAAAGGAAGATCATATCATGTTTATCAAATTGATGTATGAATTAATAACAATACCAAATTTAGAGTCAACTTTGATTGGTGTTTTTGGATATCGTTTATATACACTCATAAGGTTTTGTATAAAAATTAATTTAAATTATTTTATTAATTCAATAATTTAATTTATAATAATTAAATTATTATTTTTATTAATATAATATAATTATACTTTTTAGAAAAAGTGATTTAATTTCACCTAGTGAGTTGGAACTGCCATGGAGACCTTTATATAACTTATGTCTTCGAGTTACTGCTCAAAAGCCAATGCAAGTTACACTTGATCATTATCCATCATTTTTAAAAAGCTTAATTGACTTTTTAGTTTATTCAGTAAAAATTTATTTTCCAGTAAGTTTTCAAAATAGCTATTTATCTTTTTACTAAAATACAAGTCTATATAATTATTTTAGGTGAGTGCAACGCAAGAAATATTAGATGAGTTAAGACCTCAAATATGTCCACTTCACACTTTTAGCATGCAAAATACCATGAAAAGTTTTGAATTATTTTTACCAGTACAGTTAACTCCTGAGTATCATTCAATTGGCCATGAACTATGGTTCCATGAATTTATGAAGTTGTGGGAAGTTTGTAGCTGTACTGCTCAAACTTGGGGAAATAATATAATGCATTTAGTAGCACAACTAGCATATCACAATATTGGATACATTGATTGGGAACCATATATACCACTAATGTTTACAAGATTTGTACAAACTTTAAATTTACCTGTATGTTATAAAAAAATGAGATGTAACAACAACTGTAGAATTTCAGCATGTTATATAGCCCAATGGATTGCATCTGTTTTGGTTAGTACAAAGTTAAATCATCTAGATTACATGAATACTAAAGAGAAAAATATTTTCAGGGAAAAAATTCTACTTCACAAAATTATTTGGATAAGTTTTTGAAAACAATTGAAACTTATTTTCATCCAGCAAATCATGGTGCATGGCTAAAAAAGCTTGGAGAATTGTATGTAAATATTTCTTACTTTGTAGTTATAAGAATTTACAGGTAATGCTTTTATTTTTATAAAATTGCTAGCAGATTTAAAATTTTCCTTTTGATGTTATGAAATCAAAATACTTATTTAGGGAGCGATATCAAGTTCGCAAATTCAAACCATCATGGAAAACACCAATTCCTGAATCACATAAACTATCTGATGCTGACATTGATGCATTTGTCAATAGTATGATACCAATTGCTATGATTGGTGTGTTTAACAAGCGTTGCACACAAAGTTTCTACGATGCATTGCATTATCTAGCTATAATGAGACCAAATATTGTGATACCAAACATATTAGAGAAAGTTTATCCTACCATTGGTAGTGACATAGAACCCCATAAACTAATCACTGCCACTACGTGCATGATTACCATATCTCGACCATTGGTTCAGGGATTGCGTGTTCCTAACAAAGGTAGCTCAAAAACTACCGTTTATCTTTCTTTTTATTATTTATCTTTTTGTTTAGAAGTAATCTTAATTTACAAGATTGTAAACTTATTGTATTATTTTTTGTAAAAACAATTTGTTTTTATTTACAGAATATGGGTATGCAGATGGACCGTTACATGTACTGCCACTTCTGTTTGCTTCTTTATCTGGCATTGATCCAAACGATCCAAGCAAATGTCTTGTGACCTTCAACCTGATAGCGACGTATGTAACGATGATTCCCATCGTCGACTGTTCCAAAACGACAGCGGAATTGAACGATAGTGACAGTATAATTTGTGAGACGTCCTGCCGTTTTGAGGATTTTGTCTTACAATTTATGGACAAGGTGTTTGTTTGGATAGACTCGAGCGCTCTTGAATCAGTTCGATTGGAAAATCAGACAAATGGGAATAGTAAAAGCCGCTCCGAGGCAATGGCTGAAACCTCGTTGAGTCGTGTATTTTCGACGCTTTTGCGACAGACGAGCCACACAATATTCGTAAGTGCGCTTAACAAATTACGCTCCTTTATCATGGAGCATGTCCTTGAGACACAAGTTGCTGGTCAATTAGTCGCGGTACTGTGTAAAGTCTTTAGCAACGTTAACAATCAGGAAACTTTAAAGGCCTTATTTCCTTTTCTTTCGGAGAAAGTACTGAGCGCAATTGGCGACGGAGACGATGTCATCAAGGCTGAAAATCTTGACAATCAACTATTGTATCCATTACTGTTGTTGAATCGATTAGTTCTCACGCAAGGAGACACACTACTGCCGTATATGGATACTTTGATTAAAATTATTGATAAAATTATTAAGTTAGAATCACGCGAGGGTAATCTACTTGGCTGTTTCACTTTAAGCAACGTTTTGCAATCTCTTTCCACTGTCACATCCATCAATGTTGAAAGAAATCTCGATGATCCTGCGTATCCTTATATCAAAGACTGGGGTGAAACGATGAATATTAAATCGATCAAAATAAAAATGTACACTCCTGGAGCAAAAGAACTTGAAGTGTTACAAAAACTTTTTATCAGATACTTTGTACCCGCTGTTAAAGAGATTGAGAAATTTATAGAAACGGGAAATTCTTTATCACGGTAAGCTATATTATTTTATTATTGTCTTAAAAAGATCTTAATGCAAATCTTAATTTTAATGATTTTTAATAGAGACGACTTGCAAATAACGCTAAGGATTATTTTCAATATTCTGGATGGTTGCGATTCAGCTTTACCATTTTGGGATGAACCACCTATTGTACACAAGCCTTATGAAAATTGCACGGAATCGTATAAGCCTATAACTGGAAATGTAGGGGAAGTAAAAATGCCTGATGGTAGCAATGTCCGGCTATATTTAATAAAAATTATGACTCAACTTCAAGAGGTCATGATGAAAAATGTTGAAGACGATACAAAGAGTTTGGTGATGCTATTATTGGTAAGTTGATATAAATTTGTTTAAAGAAACTCAAAAAATTGTTATGGGTCATTAACGACAAAATTTTTTCCAAACTTATTGTCAATATTACAGAATTGGCAATATCTTCTCCTTGGAAAATTGCGTATGCCAGTAGATTCAAATTTCAAGTTTACTACGAACTTTTGTATATCAAAGAAAGTAGTAGAAAATCGAATGATTGGAAGCAAAGGATGGTTTCCTACGGTTATTTTGGCTTGCGTTAATGCGCAACATCACATGCGGAAAATATGTACCACGCCTGTTCTCACAGAAACTCACGCTCACATTTTGAGAAATTTGTTAAAACTTGCAATTAGTCAATACAGCAGAGTTCGGACTAAGTCTCAAGAAATACTTCAAATAGCTTTAGGTTACTTTCCAAATGCATATATCATCTTGACACCACACATTATTGAAGTCCTTCAAAAGGATCCAACAGAGTATCACGATGCTTATAAAGTAAGCAATTTTCTAATAAAGTCTTACGTTGCAATAAATTGAATCACATATTTTTTTAATTCATATTTTAACAATTTTAGGGCATTTTGTACTTATTAACGCGAAAAATAAACCATCAGGAAAATCTACTAGTCAAACAGGATTGGGAATTTATTAAAACATTGTGGCCTGCTTTAGTATTATCAAAACCTTCTGAAAAACCTTCAGTTATTCGTTTGAAAGACAGTATTGTTGACTCAATTTTTGAAACATTTTACACAACAAACATTAAATTAAAAGTGCCAGACTCTTGCGTGTCACTTGCTGCAGAATTCTGGAATGGTGGTTGTCCACCAAGTAAATCTAAGCCTACGGTAGAAGAAGTTCAGGCAGGGATTAAGAAATTAGAACAAACTGGAGAACAAAATTTGCAAGCATACAACGATATTTTGGATACGTTGTTAAAAAGTTTGTTGGAACGAAACTTGCATTGGCGACATCGACTAATGGCCATGAATTTTATTTATGTTTTGGCTCATCCCGAACTTATTTACCCGCCACAAGTTGTCCGCTTTTTCCTCGGAGTCTTAATTCACGAATCTATCGAAGAGAGAAAAGTAGCTCTTCGGATGTTCATGTACATATTTAAACAACTTAAGAGAAAACATCCCAAGGTTATTTATTTATTTAATATTAAATTAATTACCAAATCTGAATCAGAAATTAATACAATAAAATTTTTCATTCTCCAATAGGTAACTATTTCTGTTCCATCAAGCAACTCTAAATCGTCGACACTTATGCCTGGTCATCGCCAAGACAATAATTGGATGCAGTATAGCTCTGATAAACGACCAACGAATGCGTTGCAATGGGACGAGCCTCGCTACGTTCACAAAACTAACATTGGCTATTACGTCTGGCCGAGTGAGCTCAAAGTTTATGCCCCTTCTTCGCAACAGCCAAAATTTGATAAGTCCGACCTGACAGAGCAAGAGCAAGCGATAGAAGAATTTTTTGGGAATCAGCAAAATGTCGACAAATTGATTTCTTACCTAAGCCTGGAGGGAAAGAAGGGTCGAGACAAGTTTAGCAACGGTCGACTTTTGGTATTTAAGGGCCTATTCCGCAACCACGGTGACACTTTCCTTGAAAAATTTTTACCGCATCTGCAAACTTTCGTACAAGATAAGCAAGAGAGCATGCAACGTTGCGCAGCGGAAATAATTTGCGGTCTGATCAAGGGTTCAAAGCACTGGACGTACGAAATGACAGAAGCCATGTGGAAATCACTTTTACCAATATTACGCAACGCCTTAAGCAACCTCACCGTAGAGACCATTGCCGATTGGACGGTGTGTATATCGAACGCCACAAAAGATAGGGATCCCAATCGGTTGCACTGGTTACTCGAATGTTTGATGGAGGAATCGCCGCTCGGTCAATCCGAGGCATCCTTTGTTGAGTGTGGTCGCCTCATGATACTTCAAGGTGCCTTATGCTTGCAGTCTTGGAGAGTTAATGAACTGTTGTGCCGATTACTTCAGCGATTTGAGAACAGACTTGAGGAAAGTCCCTTCCAGAATGTAAGGGATCGTCTTGCTTCTATGCTTGTCTCTATCTTTCGGACAAATATTAAATTCAGTCGTGACTCCAATAACGGAAAATCCGATTTCCCTGAAATTAACGATTTTCTCAACAAACTTTATCCAAGGCTGCAGTCACTGGTACAAGAAGATACCCCAAAACTTGGGGATAGTTTAGAAACTATTTCCACTGAAAGTAGTCCTGAACAAGGCTTCGGGTAAGAATTCTTTTGATACTTGCAAAAATTTCTTAAAATTTTCGAAAGATTACGTATAAAAATAATCAAATGTTCTTTATTTGTTTAGCTCGAGCGCAGCCACGGACAAGCGGGAAAAGAACATTAGGTTGTTCAAAATCGTGTGCAGGTGGATTCTTGAGGCCGTAATGATTTCGAACCTTGATGCGTTATCAAGTTTTTACAGAGTTTACCCAATCATGTGTCAATTGGAGAACAACGAAAATGACGAAGAGTTATCAAAGACATGCTCGAGGTCTTTGGCTGTCCTCGCGCATACGTTAACTATGCCAGAACATATGCCCGCGGCTCTGGATTCTGTGCGCAACGTCTCTCAAAGCCCATCGTGGTCTGCACGAGCGAGTTGTCTTGAATTTTTACAAGTTCTTATTTTTAATAATATGAGTATTTTACTCAGCAATGAATCTTGGGTGCAGGCGATTCAAGATATCGTACTAAGGTTACTCGTAGACGAAAGGCTAGAAGTTCGTGAAAAAGCCGCCCAATTGCTTGGTGGACTTCTGCATTGCACTATCCTACCAGATCAGGAAGCTCTGCTGGTAACTTTTCTTTAGATTCAAAGTAAAGATCAATGACTAATAGAATAGTATAATTTATTATTTAAATTACAGGAAGAGTTTAAAAAGAAAGCAAAAACTAATAAGAGGAAGAAGAAGTTGAGCGAGAACGGTCAGCAGCAGGCCAGTAATTCAAAATCGATCAATGCTGCTCGATTACGCCATGCTGGTGTTTTAGGAATGTGTGCGTTCATTCAAGCGCATCCTTACGATGTTCCGAAGCACGTTCCACCGATTTTTGAGTGCCTGAGCTATCACCTAAATGATTCTGAACCGATTCCAGTAAGTCCAGATTTACCTGTAAAAAGATAATAGTTTTTTTACATTTTATTTAATTGCAGAGCACAATTAGAAAAACACTCAATGACTTTAAACGAACACATTGCGATGGATGGACTGGTCTTCAAGGCCTAGCAGAAAACTTTACAGAAGAGCAATTTGCAGTGTTGCAAGATTTAACAGTGCCGCCTTCTTATTACGCATAGAAAAATTCTAAAGAAAATTATTTTTATTGGAAACTGACGAATCATACCAAATTATGTAATATTGACGAAATGTATGAAAATATAAAAGTTATGTGACAATGGTGCGATTTATCGTAACGAAAATTTATAAAGTTCACAATTATCGAGTGTGTAAAAAGCTGAAATAGGAATATATATTTTAAGCAAATTTTTAATTATAAGTCTAGTTTTGTGATATTCATCAACAATTATATTTAAGCTTTATGATTTCAAGCTTTTTTTTATTCATCAGTAACTTTATAAAACTATGGAGAGAATATTTATTAATTTTTGTTTATGTAAATACTGTTGAATTTGTGGCGCTTACTGTGGGTACTATGTACCAAGTGAATTTTTCTATTTGTAACAAATTTAAGTAGAAAATAAATGCTATAATATTTTGTTACTACCACGATAAATCTCCGACATTTTATCAATTCTTACACCTTTGATATAAGATTATCGGATCATCGGAGCGGATTCATCTCGCTCAACAAGCCCTTTTTGTGTTTTTACTGATAGCCGCTAATTGGTCCGATGAAGACATAGTCTGCTCTCTTGCTACGCAGACTGCTACTTATTGTTCGACGCAGTTGAATTCTAAAATTCTGCGAGCCTTCTCATCGTAAATATATATTGAGTGCAGATATGCTACTTTGCCAGTACAGCCAGACTGTCGCAAGTTGAGTTGACGGCGAACGGGCCAAACGCGCTGAATGCGTATAGAGTCGTAGACACGTTATGCGTTGTGCGCACGCCTCCCATATATATATACATATATATATATCTCCGCATTCTCACTTTCTCAGATCCCACAATTCTTGCATTAGAGTACCTGACTACCTGCATATATATATATCTATCGTCTCCCTCTCGCTCCAGCACATCACCCGCTCGAGTCTCGACTCCCGATAGTCCCGACGCAGGCCTACAGTCCCCGCTGAAAGCACCGAAAGAACCAGACCTGTCAAAAGTCGTAGAATCAGGAGGAATGTCGCTAGTGCTTTTCGAGTCCAGCCATTCCAGCCCAGGGTCCAGCCGAGAACAGTGGCTGTAAAAGGCTTCAGTCAAGTGATGGCAAGGAGACATTCAGAGGAAAAATGTGATCCGCTATTCCCCGTGGGTGTTTAATGTTTATTGACCTTTTTAGAACTTTTTTTTTCTCTCCTAACCTACCTGAACACAACTTATCTTAGGAAAAGATGGTTAAATACTTAATATATCTCTTGAATAGCTGCACAATTTTTATGCCAAATACATTTATATTATTTTTTTTTTTTAAATACTACTTTTTTAATTTTTTCATAAACATTTTATTATAGATTCGAATTTGATTGAAATTCTCATGCATTCTTTTATTTTGTAGAATTTCATTTAATTATTAAGAAAATAACGAGTGACAGCATGAGTGGTCAACTGAATATTACATTAAGACCAGAGGTTCGTCTTGATGCCAAGTGGCTCAAGATGAACCTCCAACGCTTCCTCAGTCGAGATGGGCTTGCTGAATTATGGAATGAAATGATTCGGGATGGAGAAATTGTTGGTGCCTTTAGTGATGGTTTGATGAATTCAGCAGGTGTAATTGCTAGAAAAGGTGTGATTATTGTTTAAAATCCTATTTGAATTTTTATATACAAATAGTGATTTTATTATTTTGCAGGAGAGAGTGGTAATTATTATTGCAATTTGAGAGTATTATCTTGTCCTTGTTGCGATGGTATTTGCGGACCACAAAGCGGTTGTAATTGTATTCCTTGCCAAAAGTTGGATGAAGAAGAAGGACGAATTGTTACTACAGAAAAATCTATTCCTGCACAATATACAATAGATTCTTGGCTATGGAGTTCTCAACCATGTGAGTGTAGTAAAAATGTATATAATGACAGATAATTATAATCTATATTTTAAATAATTAAAAAATTTTTTATTACAGTGCCATGTGAATTGACTTCATGTATAGAATCTCTCATAAAAGAACAAAGAAACTTATGTCACGAAGTTGCCAACAGTACTCTTTCTGCAACTAGATTAAGACAGCGCCTAGTAATTGCTCGAAGATATTTCACTGCCTTATCTAGGCATAAGCCCCAAGAAAATAAAGAAGTTATAGTTACCCCTAAAGCTGTAGTCAAAGCACCAAAAAAGTAGGTGAATTATAGTATTTTAGAATTAATTTTGAAAGTAATTTTGATAATTAATGTTGCTGATTGTTGTTTATGGTTTTCTAGAATAAAACCTAGTGAAAAAGCCACAGCTGGCCTTGCACGGGTTGGCTCACGTGCGGCTCTTAATTTTTCATTTGCATATCTGAAAAGAGCATGGAGATCTGGTGAAGATATTGACTTTTGCAGTGAGTTGTTGACAGAGTCACTAGAAGCTCTTCAGTCATTGCCTGAAGCTACCCTTTTTGATGAAAACAATGTTTCCCAAGTTTGGCTGGAAGTTGTTGAGCGATCAGCAAAATTTTTAAGACTAGTTGTTACAGGGTACTTATTTATCTTAAGTAAATAATATATATTTTTCTATTCAATAATTTATAGTTATTGCTTAATAATTTTATTTTCTTACAGTGATGTAGTATCCGGAAGAATATCTTGGTGTCCTGTTCCAGTGGCAGATCAGCACACAGCATTATGTCTTCTCTTAGAACTGGCTACTCAACGAGGCACACTATCAAGCCTACTAGATTCAGTTATTTTACTGCTTCAACTAAGTGAAAAACCTAAAAACCAAGATAATCGAGTAATGCCTCCTGGCAACTCAGCACCTCTTATTCCACTTTTGCGTCGCCTTAGTACTATAGCCGCCTCCAAGTCTCGTCGATTGGATGAAAATGCGCCACCGGGGCCATGCGAGGCATTACTCAAATACCTTCGTCTGCCGGATGACGAAACAACGTCTGTGGATCTTCGCAAAGCCGCTGTTATTATAATGTGTCATCTGAGTCGATTAGCTAAACCACTGTTACCGCCAATCCCAGATTTATTGAGGTCTGAAACACAAACATTTCAGGAGGTATTGGCCTGGGGCAACGTCCAGTTCGGTAGTGGAACACCGCCGTACTATTGTGACGCTATCGCTGAAATTGGCGTGAAACAATTATGCTGTACTGAAAGAGCGCTACTCATATTATCTCTAAATGGCAAAGTCTACATGATGTATTATGGATCGGAGACGCAATACCCGCAAAGTGTTTATGGATTTGCAGATGATGTAGTGATGATTGCCTCACATCCAGATGGTAAACACTATCTTGCACTAACGACTAAGGGTATTGTCTATTCTTGGGGCAATGGTGATGGAGGTAGGCTTGGTCACGGCGATAGCTTCTCTTGTGATGAACCACAGGTTAATATATGAATTTAAAAATATTTTTACATCTACTGTGGGATGAAAAATAATTAGTTTAATTATTATTGAAACAGGTGGTGGATGCACTACTGGATAAAATTGTCACCTACATCGCTTGTGGAAGTACTTATTCAACCGCGATTACAAGTACTGGTGAATTATACACTTGGGGTAGAGGTAGTTACGGGCGCCTGGGTCATGGTATTTGCGACGACATAAACATTCCGACAGTTGTGACTGCACTAAATGGTCACACAGTGACCCACGTTGCTTGTGGAAGTGGAGATTCACAGACTCTCTGCGTTACTAACTCTGGTATTGTTTTCTCCTGGGGTGATGGTGATTATGGAAAATTGGGTCGAGGTGGCAGCGATGGATCGAAAATACCAAAAATTGTTGACAAACTCTTAGATCAGAATGTGGTGAAGGTTTTCTGTGGTGGGCAGTTTTCGGCCGCTATAACAGCTCACGGCGAAGTTTACACTTGGGGTAAAAATTTTATTCAATTTAAAAATTTGCTATCACTTAAAAAAGCCATTGTATACATTATTTTTTTCTCAGGCAAGGGTGATCATTGGCGATTAGGTCATGGCAACGAAGAACATGCCCGTTTTCCAAAACTAGTTGACGGTTTGAGGAATAAGAAGGTTCGAGACCTATCCGTTGGTAACGTGCACATCCTTGCTCTCACAGAAGACCAGCTCGTATATGGTTGGGGCCGTAATGATTGCAATCAGATTGATCCTTCGTTACCGCCTACGGTAACTGAACCGACTCTTTGTCCAACCCTTAGCGGGAAGAGCGTTATCGGATTAGTGTGTGGGCCGACGCAAAGCTTCGCTTGGTCGATGTCTACATGGTCTGTTGCACAGCGTGTTGCATTTGTTGTCGATGTCTGCGAGGAGACATTCAAACTACTCGATTCCCTTCTTGCTAAATCATGTGAAGGTTTGATGAAACTTTCAACTCTCTTGGTTAATTAATTATTTTTATCAATCGAAGATCTTGATTAACTTTAGATTTTGTATAGGTTTGCCTGGTGCACGACCGCCTACGCAGGATCGCGAATGTTTAATTGTAGCTGCTATGAATCTCCTCAGATTACAGCTGCATGCTATGATAACCCACAATATAGATAGTAAATCTGTAGGGTTGGGTAGCTCTAGTTCTCTATTAAATTCTATAAAACAACGATGTGTCAATTTGGCTAGTGTTTCGGGAATCCTTACCACTATACAGGAGGCTGCTCAAGCCGTTCTCCAAACTGGATGGAGCATCTTACTTCCTACAGCAAATGAACGCGCAAAAACATTATCTGGTTTGTAACAGTAATTATGTTTATTGCTTGCATTAAACGTAAATGCAGCTCGTATTTATTTTAATGAAAATTATTTATTGCAGGTTTCCTTCCCAATACCAATGGATTAGAGATCAATAGTTCAGGATCAAATAATCGAGGCCAACAATTTATGGCTGATCTCCTTGTCTCCAGTCTGATGGCAGACGGTGGTTTAGAACTCGCTCTCAAAACTGCCATAAAAGCTGAAATATCTGATATATCTGACGATAGTAAGGATATAATGATCACTGGTTCCAACGTGAGCAAAGACTATAACGTAACAGACGCAAAATCCAGCTATCATTCGCACAATACCGCGACTATATCGCTACTACAGCTCATAAAGCAACTTGTGCGCAATGGTACTTGTATAACGCAGACAAGGCTTCGTTTGCTTCAACTTCAACAACAACAACCTCGACATCAAGATTTTCAGAAGAAAGTAGATAATTCGCCAAGTTTAAGTTTATTGCTCAGGTTTCAACGATTACTGATAGCTCAGATGCTTAACTGCATTGGCAAATGTACTACTGGTTCTGAACCGCAAGACCAAGAAATTCTAGGTGTAGAGTCATTATTAAATAAATACATATGCCAAGTTTGTAGTCATGTGACAGAAATAATGCCAATTGCCATTGAGTTAGCCAGTATTAGCGTCAAACATTTTGTCATGGTGGCCAGCATCTTAAAAGCAGACATAATTAATGTTTTACTGCCAGAACTTGTTATTTGTTTAATACTATTGCAGGTAAATATTTTCAATAGAGTAAATTTATTTATTATATGAAATAAATATCCCGAGAACTAATTGAAATGCTATTTTAGGTTGATTATCCAATGTTACTGCTCAAGATGAACTGGATGGAAGTTTTATCACCAATACTGGATGCTCTCGATCAATTTAATCGTCTAGCACCAACGATAGAGAAGGATGATGCTGACGATCTTTCGTGGCCTGGAATCATTGCACCTCAACATAGTAATAAACTTTCAATTCAGGACGAGCCATTATTAATTCGTTGGGCTGACTTGGAAAATCACAATCGCGACGGGGGTTTTTGGGTTGTTTTGAACAACAGTGTTTACGATGTCCAAGATATATCCGGCTATGACGGATCATCCATGGTAAGAGTTATCTTTCAAAAAGCGACATTTGTACAATGTATCGAACTTGTTACTTTTATTAACATATTTTCAAGGGTTGTAATCAAGAAAGTCTGCACCGACTAATCAGCAGAGAAGCTCGACACGGGATGATGGATTCCTGTTTTGTCGGTTACTACTGCCAACCAGAACCTGAAAATACTCAGTTTACAATTGAAGTAACTGACGTATGTTCAAGCTTATTAGATACGGAACGTGCTCTTAGCTTTATTCTAGGTTTGCATGCTTATCGTTTGCGCCAAAGTCTTGCAATACAACCAGCAGAGGAGGAAGCTGGTATGTGGCTCGAGGCCAACTTTTTGCGTGGTGGCTTGCAAATTCTTCAACCTCCAAACCCTTATGAGGAAGAGAAAGGTGAGGCGCGTAGTAACAATTCAACCGCAGCCAACTCACCGACCGAGCCACCACTCTTACCTATGTCTACCAAAGATGAAGCACAACGGGTCACCGATGATCGAGTCCAGAGTTTCATTCAGGCACTTGCTGAAACTCACAAAAGCGACACATACGTGCAGGCATTTCTCGCAATTGTGGATCGTTACTGTAAGTCTGCAAACTTATTGTCCCATGTAGACTTTTGCGGCGATCATCCGGTAGAAGAAATCGGAAGGCTGCTAATGACTGTCATAGTAAAGCACCTAGCTCTAGGACACCAAGCAATAGAGTTAGTCGATCAGGAGTTGTCTGAAGGGAATGTGAAATTAACGAAGCCTCTTGTCGATATGGTTAAAGCTATCCATCAGACCAAGTGGAATTTAATAAGAACTCGACAACAGCAGAATCGTAGTTACAAGGAAGTCTGTGCGCCTGCCCAAGAAAAGTGCCGGTTTCTTTTATACGAAGTTAGACCCGCAACTAGTTACGAAGTGAAAGGCTTGAGAGATCTAAAGTTATTGTTCACCGTGCCGCGCTTCAAGCGAGCCGTGGAGAGTGTCATGTCAGAAATTCGTGAGATTGATTCACCAACTAAACCAGAGGATATAGTTAACGCTTCCATTCAAAATGCTAAAACGAAAAACAAAAGCGAAGATTCTGAGGAGAAATCAACGTCTGCAACTGCTACAAGTCTGCCAGGCAAACTCGAGGAGGCATCGAGCTGGTCGAACATGACGAACGTCATCCGACAATTGACTGATAAAATGAATCGTAAACCGTTGGTTATGGATGCAAATGAACTAATGACGAGCATTATAAGTTTTGTTATGACCGAAGAAAGTGGAGACGTGGAAACTCTGAGGCGTGCCATGTACTGTCAAATACAGCGAGTCAAAATGAGAGAGCAAGGCCTATTCATGATTCAAGAATTACTGCAAAAAGACTTTCTTATCACTTCTGTCAAATATTCTTTATTAAATGGTTGGTTGGGCTTAACTCACGAAAATAAACAATTGGCTCATGGAATAACCCACTGTATTAAAAACATAGAGTCCACAACTCCATACCTAAGGCTAAAAGTCATACTAGCTGAGGCAAAAGTCACGTTGTGGGCTATACAAGCGCTTCGCGCGTACGTTATTCAAGCGGAGTTACCAAGTAAATCCAGCAAGGCCAGTGGAAAGAGCAGCCTTAACCAAGGAACGTATACGTGGTTAAGAAAACTTCCGAGAGCGAGATTTCTCTTGACCATTTTCGGCATGCTCACGGGTCATCACCATGCCAATGAAATCGGCCTACTTATTAACTCTGGTCTGATGTCGAGCATATTAACCTTACTTAGGCAGATTGGACCCACGAAACTTGGGCCATCGCAAAATGAAGCAATGAAAGAGAATAAGAGCAAGGAAGTGGGCGTGACGGCAATTTATGAGGACGTCGTGCACAAGTGCAAGCCTCAGACAGTGCAATTGTCTGGTTCTGAATTGGCAGCTCTTATGAAAATCGGTACGAGAGTCGTCAGAGGTGTGGATTGGAAATGGGGTGAGCAAGATGGACCGCCACCGGGTGAAGGAACTGTCATAGGTAAGATAATTTTCCTCTTTTTTAAAACATCGAAAAATATTATTTTTTATGAAAAACATTGAAATATTAATTAGGTAATATATTTTTTAGGTGAACTTGGTGACGATGGCTGGATTCGTGTAAAATGGGATAATGGAGCAACCAATTCGTATCGCATGGGTAAGGAGGGCAAATTCGATCTAAAACTCGCTGAGCCTCCAGCACCGCCAGAAAGCGATTCGGATAGTGAATCTCCGCAGAGTGATTCGAACAAAACTGAACGACACAATACTCGAGAAGTTCATCCTACGACATATTTGAAAACAGCTTCCATAACACTCTTGCGGGTAATCTTACTGTCGTGCGGTATTGAAGCGGAACGCGTACAGCCTTCAGCTATTCGAACACTTTCCTCCATTCTACGCGGTGTCATATCCAGTGCTAGTAAATTTGATTCTAGTATTCAAACACAACTAGGTATGTAATGTTATTAATAAGTAATTAACATTCTGAATAATTTGATTTTAAAACTTATTTTTCTGTTTAATGCAGCCAAAGAGCACGAGGAATCGTGGGCAACTTTAGGCCTGCTCCGCGCCATCGCCAACTCACCCATCCTTTGTCGAGCATTGAGTACGCCTGTATGGGTGAACTTCCTCTTAAGCATCGTTGCGGACGAGACAACAGTCAATCTGCAAAAGCAGATAATGGCAGTAAGACTGTTAAGTACTGTCTTGCCCTCCTGGCCTCACAATTTGCCCGACATGCAAGGCTTTCTCGAAAAGGCTTTCCGTTTGTTGGGTCGAATCGGCTTGATGTGCGAGGCGAGCAAAGAATTGCATTCAAATAAATGTCGAGTGTCTTTGACGGCCTCGCACGGCTCCACCCTTGCCGAAGAGCTTATCTCCCTCATCCGCAGCCTGCACTCGCTGCCTGGATGGAACGCAGCGCTTAACAGTTTCTTAGCTGCGAAGCTCGCTCTCGCGTCGGACTTGCTTAGTGACGGTCCCTTATTCCACATACAAATGAACGAAAACGGAGGCGAGAACAGTCTCATGATTCAACAGACAGTCATGGCAACCCTAAGTGTAGTCGGTGGTCTTGATAACCGACCCCGAATTGGAGGCCTAGTTCAAGTTGAAGATCAGTTGACGACTATTTTTAAATTTACACAACATTCTAAACTATATGTGCAATTTCATGAGTCTGGCTTGCGCAAGAAAGTTGCTTTCGGCTCTTTTAAGGTAACATCTGCTTTTTTATTTAAACCAGAATATTTTTTCCCATAACTTTACAAATTGCAATAATTTATATAAATAAAATAAATAAATTTACGCAGCTCATCGAGGATAAATTCCACCTTGACAAAATGGCCCTTACAGATCAATTACAAGCAACTTGGGCAAATTTACTATTAGGACATTGTGGCATGGACAAGAGACCAGGTGGAATGCCAGTGATAGCTGGAGTTGTAAATGCTTCAATCTTGAGAATGCAACAGCAGCAACTGGCTGCACTGAATGCAGGAAAAACTCTAATAGATTATCAATCAAAACTTAGAAAAGTATTAAAGTGCCTCGTAAGAGATAATGAAGAAGACCGAAGTACGTTGCTGCAGGAATTGCTCATTAGAGCTACTAGACCTCAACCTCTCAAACCTATATTTAAAGTAGACGAACTTGAAACCGCTGCATTAATTGTTAGTCAATATCTAGCTTCGGAATTGAGGCATACACCTATACATTGTCCTGGTAACATTTTATTTCATCTTGTTAATGTTTTGTCAAAAAATTAAAAATAATTACTTTATATTTATTTTTAATTTTTTCAATAGCAGGTACAGGAGCTTCCGAACCTACGACTCCAACATCCGACATTTCTTTAGTGTCTTTAACATCGAGCCAAAAACGACAATGTAAAAATATTGGAAAAGTGAATGTTTCTGCTGGCGGCAAAGTAGCACCTCCAGTTATTAGTCCTTTTGTAACCCAATTAACCGAAATGGGCTTTGATAAACGCACTGTTGAATTTGCAATAAAAAATCTAAGTATTGCTGAGGGGAGTAACATAACACCTGAAACTGTAGTAGGTTGGCTCTTGGAAAATCCTGACATTACAGTTAGTGACACTGAGACAATATCGAGCATCGAGGATGCTTGCGAATCGGACGACTCAAGCAGCGAGGATGTGGAAGATGACCCATCACTCCAAGAGGCAGGCGGTGCCTCGCAACCGACATACATGAAAAGATCCGACTTTTTGTCTATTGATGAATATGCAATCTATGTTAGAGATAACGTGAAGGCTGGTATGCTCGTAAGATGCTGCAAAAAGTACGAAGAAGTCGAATACGGAGATGTGGGGCAAGTCGTGAAAATTGATCCTGAGGGACTGCACGACCTTAATGTTCAGGTTTCCTGGCAACATAAGGGCGGTACATATTGGGTACGATTTATTCATATAGAGCTTCTGGGACATCCTCCATCGCTGCCTGGTCCGCCTGCTCTCAAAGTTGGTGATAAGGTACGTAGAAGAATTTTTTATGAGATGAATTATGTAAATAAAAAGTTATAAAGAAAACGAGGAAAAGTATTAAAAGCCATGCCATGAAATTGATTGTAGGTGAGAGTGAAACCATCAGTAGCAGTACCAAAATATAAGTGGGGTTCAGTAAATCATCATAGTGTCGGAGTGATCACCGCTATATTGAATAATGGAAAAGACGTATCAATAGATTTTCCACAACAAAGCAGTTGGACTGGCTGTGCCGCAGAAATGGAGCGTGTACCATCTTGCCACCACTCGGTCTCATGCAACTCTTGTCATGTGTCGCCTATTTCGGGACCACGCTTTAAGTGCAAGCCATGCGAAAGCTATAACCTTTGCGAAAATTGTTTTTATACGAAACGTTCACATCGTCATGGATTTAATCGGATTGCCGAACCTAATTCGGCAGCTGTTTATGCCGGTAGACCTGGACGATATCACAGACAAGATTTATTAGAACCGTCACTTCTGGATGACTGGTCTAAGTGTATTCGGACCCTGTGCGTTTCATCAAACGAGCGGTTGGCGACTCGACTTGTCGATGGCTCCGGCAAATACTGGCAGAGCGGCGGAACTCAAGGCGCCCATTGGATTCGCATGGAAATCTTACCCGGTATTCTAGTTCACTCGCTTAAAATTATCGTAAATCCTCACGATAGTAGCTACATGCCTTCAATAATAACTATAAATGCGGGCGAATCCTTCGATAATATGCTTGAACTGGCTAATATTAATGTTCGACATACCGATTCTGTGGTCACCCTACTCCAAGACATCAAGGAATACTATGCTTGTATTGAAATAGCGATAAAGCAGTGTCGCAATGGCGGAATTGATTGTAAGATTCACGGCTTGCAAATTGTCGGTTGCAAAAAGGCCTTTGAGAATCAGCTAGCAACTTCCGTATCTTTTCTGGCTTCTGATTGGGAGGTTGTACAAGAACAAATGTCAGCCCAAAGAGCAAGCGACGTACAACAAAATGCAGCCGTCTACGTTTGGGGATTAAACGACAAGGATCAATTAGGAGGATTGAAAGGTTCTAAAATCAAATTGCCAGTTCACAGCGAAGTTTTATCTAAGCTGAAGCCTATTCACATAGCCGGTACGTATGCATACAATAAAATTGTAAAGGTTTGAATTTAATAAGGTTAACGTTTGCAACAGGTGGAAGTAAAACGCTTTTCGTCGTAAGTCAAGAGGGTAAACTGTATGCTTGCGGAGAGGGTACAAATGGGCGCTTGGGTTTGGGCGACAATAACAACGTATGTGAGCCAAAGCCCATTCCTTTCCTCAGCCAGTACATTATTAAAAAAGTGGCAGTTCATTCCGGTGGTAAACACGCTCTTGCTTTGACCCAAGACGGTAAAGTGTTTTCGTGGGGCGAGGGCGAGGATGGAAAGCTTGGCCATGGCAACCGCGACTCCCTTGACAAGCCTCGGCTTATCGAAGCCCTTAAGTCTAAGAGGATCAGAGACATAGCTTGTGGCTCCGGGCATTCAGCAGCGATTGCAAGTAATGGAGAACTGTACACATGGGGATTAGGAGAATATGGAAGATTAGGGCATGGAGATACAACAACGCATTTGAAACCAAAGTTGGTAGATGCCTTGGTAGGCCAAAGAGTGATACAGGTGGCTTGTGGAAGTAGAGATGCGCAAACAATGGCCCTAACGGAGGAGGGAATTGTCTATTCTTGGGGTGACGGTGATTTTGGTGAGTGCGACGAAATTTCATTACCGCTTGCAGGTATTAATGTAGATTAATGAGGATGAAAAATAATTTACGTCATGATTTCAGGTAAACTTGGTCGCGGTGGCAGCGACGGCTGTTACTCTCCTATAGCTGTCGACCGTCTTAATGGCCTTGGTGTAGTACAGGTTGAATGCGGTGCCCAATTCTCGCTTGCGCTTACCAAATACGGTGAAGTGTGGACTTGGGGTAAAGGTGATTATTTCCGTTTGGGTCACGGCAATGATCATCACGTTCGTCGGCCAACTTTGGTGGAAGGTCTGCGCGGTAAAAAACTTGTGCACGTAGCGGTGGGCGCACTTCACTGTCTTGCGGTGACGGACACAGGACAGGTGTATGCCTGGGGTGACAACGATCATGGCCAGCAGGGTAATGGAACAACGATGGTAAACAGAAAGCCATCGCTAGTGCACAATCTCGAGGATGCAAAAGTGAACCGAGTAGCATGCGGATCTAGTCATAGCATCGCTTGGGTTCTTACTGATCAACCAGCTGTGGGCAACCAAGAGCCTGTCACATTCTCAACTGCTAAGGATCCTTTGGGTCAAGCAACTCTAGGCTTTAATCAAGTATGTTCACAATAAATAAACTCTTCAACTCTCTTGCTCACTGAAATGACATATTTCATTTAATTTAAACTTAGGATAAAAGTGAATCTAACGTGATTGCACCACCGACAAAAAGTAGCAGACCATCTCTAGCTCACATTATACTTTCATTGGAAAGCAACGTTGCAAAACAGCAAGCTCTGCAGCATGTACTCAATGCGCTTTTTATTATGCAAGCTCGAACTGCCGTAGTGACGGCATTGCAAAGTCATATTGCTCAAACCTGTGGCAAGGGTAGCACAAGTCCAGAAGCGCAAGCTGATGGTAAGAACTACCGGTTCTGTAAATTATATTAAATTAAAATTTAAAAAAAATGAATACTTTTAAAAAATTGTCAGCAGGTACATTGAGCTCGAGTACAGGACCAACTGTTCGTTGGGGTAGTACGGACGTGATAGGCGAAATTGCTCAAGGCGGTGGCGAAAGTTTAGCAAATCCTTCCGAAGTAGCAAATCTGGTAGCTAGCCCTAGAACTACACCTGAATCCGAAGAATATCCCTTAGCTATTTTTCCTTCAATATCAAGTTCTGCGAGTCTTTCTTCCCGTGCATCCAAAATGTCATCAAGTAGTGCAATGAGCGTGATAGCTGCAACTCTCACTTCCAATGCTCAAGTCGTAGGCGAAGGAATGAATTCAGAACCTGGTCTAGATGAGTTTACGTCTCAGGTAACAATAATTATGCCACTTTTTCGTTGTTACAAAAATTGCTTTTGCTTTCTCATTTTGCCTTAATTTTATTCTTGAATAATTGCAGTTGACGGAAGATGATGCTCGCATGCTCGTCGATTTGTTGAAACTGGCAGTAGCCAATCGTGTTTGCGAGGGTGCCAAAGAGACAATTTCATCAGTACTTATAGCTCTTGGCAAAACTAATCAAGCTGTCGGTACTATGCTTCTCGAGTTGTGTGTTACTGAGCTGGAAGATACGGCGGCAAATTCAAACTGCATGAACAAAACACCGCAGCAAGTGGTACAAGAAACTCCTCACCCTTATATTGATGACACAACCTTGACAGGTCACGTAAAAATTCCTGGAGCGGAAGCTCTAAGAATCGAGTTTGATCGACAGTGTTCGACAGAAAGGAGGCACGATCCTCTCACTATCATGGATGGCAGTGGAAGAGTTGTTGCTATTAAATCTGGTAGAGATTGGAGCGAATGGGCTACAGAAATTAGGATTGAAGGTGAACATCTAAATTGTTTAATTTACTTCTTTTTTAAACATCTTTTAAGTGTGTCTTTTATTATTATATACAAAATTATAAAAAATATCTGAACGAAAATAACTTTAAATTTCAGGCGACGAAATGCGATGGAGATTTACCTCGGATGGCTCGGTGAATGGCTGGGGTTGGCGTTTTACCGTGCACCCAACTTTGGCTAGTCTTGCCCCTCAAGAGCTAGGTTCCGATCGAGCAGTTCTTTCCCAACCGTCTATTGCTCTAGCCGAGTGTCTCCTCGACAATAGCCCCATTAATCTCGACAAAAATATCGTCACTAGACTAGCTGCAGCCCTTGCACAATGTAGCCAACTAAGTAATCTCAATGCCCGACAGCGCATGTGGGCTTTAAAAAAATTGCAGGTCGTTGGTCAGTGTCATCCTGGTAAACCAGATGCTGCGCTTTCTAGCCTGCTTGGATCACTTCCACAGGCCTTGCTACGACAATATGAATACGAAGATCCAGCTGTCAGGGGCGGAAAACAACTTATGCATAGTGATTTCTTTAAAGTCCTCGTAGCACTGGCCTGTGATTTGGAACTTGGTGAGTGTCTTAATAGCAAATTAATGCAATAATCAAAACCTAACTAAGCAATTGCTACTTTTTAATCCAACAGATGCAATGCCTTGTTGCTCGGAAATCCACAAATGGTCGTGGTTTAGACGCTACTGTTTGGCAGCTCGTGTTGCTAAATCTCTTATAAATCGATCCCCCCTGCCGAAAGCCTTTTGCATGGAAGTAACAAAACGTATCAACGAAATGGTCACGGATAGTGAGACGAATCTTAAAGATCATGAAAATCATGCGATTTTTAAACACGAGCATGACGAACAATTGCTTCAGTGGCTTAGTAGAAGACCCGAAGATTGGACTTTGTCATGGGACGGTTCGGGAGCCATTTACGGATGGGGTCACAATCATCGTGGTCAATTAGGCGGACTCGAAGGTGCAAAAGTAAAATTACCCTTACCATGTGAAAGCTTATCAGCTTTGCGACCTATACAGTTAGCTGGTGGAGAGCAAACGCTATTTGCAGTTACTGCTGATGGGAAAGTATATGCAACTGGTCAGTCGCTTTGTTAGAGAATCCAAGGCAAAAAGGACTAAAAAATAATACTACTAAGTGTTATATGTTTTAGGGTACGGAGCCTTGGGTCGCTTAGGTACAGGAGGAGTGGAATCGGTAATGGTACCAACGTTACTCGAGTCAATTCAACATGTATTTATTAAGAAAGTGGCAGTCAACTCTGGAGGCAAACACTGTCTTGCTTTAAGTTCGGAGGGCCATGTCTACTCGTGGGGAGAGGGCGAGGATGGAAAATTAGGCCACGGAAATCGAATCACTTATGATCGTCCAAAATTAATCGAAGCTCTGCTAGGGACGGAAATAGTAGATATTGCGTGTGGTGGACATCATAGTGCAGCTATATCAAGTGCTGGTTGGTTGTACACGTGGGGCAAAGGTACAGTAACTCTGGGGTTTATAACTTCCGTGATTGCAACAATTTAGAATTGAATGTAGAATGAAGAAAACATATTAAAATTTAAATATTTTATAGGTCGATATGGTAGATTGGGCCATGGAGACAGCGACGATCAGTTAAAACCGACTGTTGTGACAGCTTTGCAAGGCTATAAAGTTATTGATGTAGCTTGTGGTAGCGGCGATGCCCAAACCTTATGTGTGACAGATGATGACAATGTCTGGAGTTGGGGCGATGGTGATTACGGAAAGCTTGGTAGAGGCGGTAGCGATGGCTGTAAAGTACCTACGAAAATTGAATCGCTAGCTGGCCTTGGTGTTGTGAAGGTGGAGTGTGGTAGCCAGTTTTCCGTTGCTCTTACAAGATCCGGAGCAGTTTATACTTGGTAAGTAATAAAAATAATCGGCAATCGCCAATCGCCAAAGGATAATTTCATTAACGATATTATCAATATTATCAATATTAGGGGTAAAGGAGATTATCACAGGTTGGGACATGGTACTGACGATCACGTTCGTAGGCCTCGTAAAGTTTCAGCTCTTCAAGGAAAAAAGATCGTTTCCATCGCTACGGGATCACTTCATTGCGTCGCTTGTTCCGATAAAGGCGAGGTTTATACTTGGGGTGATAACGATGAATGTCAATTGGGAGATGGCACGACTCATGCTCAACAAAGTCCGCGATTAGTTCACGCTCTCCAGGGCAAAAACATAACGCGAGTAGCTTGCGGTAGTGCTCACACTCTCGCCTGGAGTACGACAAAAGCAACTCATAGCTTACCGGCAGCTACTCCAATGGAGTACGATCTCATTAAAGATTTTCATTTCTCGGCCCTGCACAATAGACTAGTATTATTGCATCATTTTGCGGAATTGCTCTGTCCTACGTTGGCTATGTTTCCGACGAGTGGACCATTAGGCCTCAATAAATTGGCGCCAATGCTAGTATGCACGATCAAAGAAGCAACATTCCGGAAAGTGGTTCAAGCAACGATGGTTAGAGACAGGCAACATGGCCCAATCATTGAACTAAATCGAATTCAGGTTAAAAAAGCCAGAAGTAAGGGAGGATATGCCGGACCAGACGGTATAAAATCGGTCTTTGGGCAAATGGTCTCAAAAATGTCATTATTAACACAGGATGTACTATTTCTTCCTCATAGAGTTTGGAAAGTCAAATTTGTAGGCAAGTAATTCATAAAAAAGGCTCATTTTTCAGGATCATGCATCAAACTAGTAACATAAACATTAAGAAAAAAATGATTTTAGGTGAGAGTGTTGACGACTGTGGCGGTGGATACAGTGAGAGTATTGCAGAAATGTGCGATGAGTTGCAAAATGGATCTCTGCCTCTACTCATTCCTACTCCTAATGGTCGCGATGATAGCGGCACAAACCGAGACTGCTTTTTGTTGAATCCTCTAGCAACTTCGCAATTGCACATGAATATGTTTCAATTCCTTGGAATTCTAATGGGAATTGCCATTAGAACCGGCAGCCCTCTGAGTCTTAACTTGGCGGAACCTGTATGGAAGCAACTTGCTGGAATTACCTTAACACCAGCTGATCTAACAGAAGTCGACAGATCCTATGTTCCTGGACTTCTATGTATCAGAGACATGGACCCACAAGAAAAAGTATTTCAAACTCTAGAAATGCCTTTTTCTACACCTTCAGCTGTCGGACACGATGTTCCTTTGTCTACAAGGTAATTTATTCAACAATCAATGATTCTCACAAGGATTTATTTACTTTGTTACTTATGTCAAATTTTAGATATCGCAAAATTACACCAGAAAATAGACATGAATACGTAAGGCTAGCCTTGAATTACCGACTTCACGAGTTCGATTCACAGGTAGCTGCCGTTAGGGAAGGAATATCTAAGGTGGTACCAGTTCCCTTGTTGACACTATTTAGTGGAAATGAGTTAGAAACAATGGTTTGCGGAAGTCCAGACATACCATTAGGACTACTCAAATCAGTTGCAACGTATAAAGGTGCATTTTATCATTTTCTTGTTGTTGGTATAGGGTTTAACCAGTTTGGAATAGAAATTTTACAAAATATTTTCATTTCAGGAATTGAAGCTACTTCACCTTTAATTCAGTGGTTCTGGGAAGTAATGGAAGAATTTTCTAATCAAGAAAGGTCATTATTTCTGAGATTTGTCTGGGGTAGAACGCGTCTACCTCGAACAATAGCAGATTTTCGAGGAAGAGATTTTGTTCTCCAAGTTAGTATTATTTCTGCGTTTTAAATGAACGTACCATTGTTGGAAATACATTGTTGAATTTATAATGTTTAAGGTGATGGATAAATACAATCCTCCTGATCACTTCCTTCCTGAAAGTTACACGTGTTTCTTCCTATTGAAAATGCCTCGTTACTCGTGCAAGAGCATACTTCGCCAGAAGCTCAAATATGCCATCCACTTCTGCAAGAGCATTGACACCGATGAATATGCCCGCGTTCAAGCCGCCACTAATTCGGATACCGACGACACCGACAGTCTCGCCAGCGAAGAGCACACGTCACTGTAGTTTTAAATGTAGATACAATTTGAATCTAAAGTTATTATTTGCATTCATGGTTAGCCGTGATGAGAAGATTTTATTATTTTCTCGTGAAAAAAAGATTGTTTCTATATTTTCTTGCGGTATAGGTGCTTATATATAATCGACGAAAGAAATGTTTAGCCCCCTGATACATGTTCTCGAGGTATCTTTCTAATTCATGGGTTTCCATCCTAACCCATGCACAGGAGGGTTATTCATCATCGAAGGAAAACATTATAGCACAAATTGTACTGAAACTACCAAAAAGATTTAATACAAAGAGAATGAGAAAGAAATAAATGTAAAAATCTGAAGATGAGGAGGCTTCAAAGATTTTAGCTGCACAAGCGAGACAACCAATTTTTCATAAGCCGCTTTGTGATATTCTTTCAAATTAATGAACACGATTTTTGTAATATACTTATATCTTTAACCATATAAGTTCCCCATTGAAAGGAAATAATGCATATGCTATTAATTTTCATTTATTTTTAAGTCATTTCGATAGGTAGAAAAGAGTGAATGGCTACCAGTGTGTTTGTCTATTAAGAGTGAATATGAGAGATTTTATTTATTTTCGATCATTAACCGTAAAATATATTTTACAAGTCCACACATAGCGCATTTTTATTTTTATGTTTCTTTTCGCACATACAGTTGCGTATTGTACAGAAAAAATACTTTATGAATTCCTTTCGTGCAAATGTGATACTAAGAATTATAAAATGCGATAATCGCTCTAACTAAAAAATTGTAAAATTATTTAAAATAATAAATTATCATGTCATTAAAAATTTATCACTTTATTTACTCCATATTATTTGATAATTGACTGTCGCATTATTTGTTGTACCCTTGCGAAATGACGGAATCGATAGTCAATTAAGAGTTTCTGCCAAGTGATTTATTTTAGTACCTTGCATTTCTATCATTTCACAATACTTGGTTTTTATTATTGATGAATCCAAGTGTGGTCAAGTTCAATTAGCACATGAGGATCTTCGTTTTTTTCCACTTATCTCATCAGGCCTTTCTCCGCAATGAATTGTCAATTAAACATTTAATTATTTGTTAAAAGTAGTAAATACGAGTTAAAAGTATCAAATACAATCAAAAAATATCAAATACTAAGGCGGTTAACTAGTTTAAACAGTCAGTTACAGATTCATTGATCTTTTTCTATTTATATTACTTTAAGCAATTCCTTACATACATTTTTAATAAGCCTTATTATAATAATAAGAGCAACATATAGATATGAAAAAGGTTGAGGAAGAAATATAAAAAATAAGCAAAGCACGAAGTTTCTCGTGCGGGGGCAGCCAAGGCTGTTAATCTTTTTTCGCTGATACTGCACTTATAGACTGCGTGCATCGGTGATACACCGACGGCCGGTTCAATGGACAACCGGCACCTTCCCAAGGCCTTCTGCTCAAGATTTTTTTAGGTCTGTTGAAGAGTTACAGCTCCCATGCCGTGAGCTTTTTTTCTTTCTTCCTCTTCCTTTCGCTCTTTGCAAGGCTCTTCGGTTCGTCCCCAACGATCCATCTGCAGCGCACTGTGAATTTTTGCGCGCGAAATTAAAAATCACTGACAAGCTTTATAGTAGACACTGCAACGGCGTACTGCGGCGCACTATACGGCGAACGGTAAGATGACATATTAATATGAATACATTGATGTCGTTTATTTGTTTACGCGTTTTTTTTTTTAATATATCGAATAATTTAAGTATGCAGCTACGGTATAATTGTGTAATCTTTGTAATTTACAATCAGTGTAGGTGTATTTATATTTTGGATATTATGAGAGTACGCTTGATCCATCGAATCAACCGAATTTTTCGGAGCGCGCATTTGCAAAACAGGTAGAAGAAAAAGAATGGAGATCCCAAAAGCGAGAAGCGAAACCAGTTTAATCGGTGCGCCAAAGCGTGTCCGTGAGCATGAGGGACTGGCCGACGTCCGGGTCTTTCGACGCGCCTGCACAAGATGCGCATGTAAACGCCGCGCGACCGAGGAGTCCACAACAGCGCCTCGCAGTACGCAGTAGGTAAAGAGTAACGAGCGCGTCAACCGGACAGACTACTACAGCTATACTTTTTCTACTACGTAGCTACTCCGCGAGCTACTTTTCCAGGTAACTTTATTTTTATTAATTACAAGTCATTTTATTTTAATAGTTAAATAATAATTTCTAAAGCAGTTTCCTTCAAACAGAAATATCATGAGTACGGCAACTATGTATTGAAAATTCGATTCTTCACTGGACGTGAATGTTGTTTTGAACAGCTGCATTTGTAAACAAGAAGCAAAACGTTCTTAACGAAAAAGCAAAAAATTACTGCTCGATCCATTCTGGTAAATCGTTAAAAATATACATCAATTGCGTCAATTATCTTTGCAACGTTTAGATCGTTGATGTTTATCCGTGCTTTTTCATGTCGTGGTTGCGAAAAACAACACCGCTCCGGTCTGTTTTTTTCTTTTTTTTTTTAGATAAACTCATTCGAGATGAGATAAACATTACTAGTCAGCGATATTCTTAATCATTTTTTTCCGAGGATTCGACTATAATTTACAAGTATCAGCAAAGAAAAATATGATGTACTGATTTGTAAAGAATTTAAATTATTTTTATCCAATTAGCTTTTCAATAGTCAGGAAAAGTGCATAACGATTTTGTAGCTATAATACAGCATCTCTTGGAGCTTGTAAGAAATGAATTGATGAAGTAAGAAACAGTCGATACAAAGTATCTGTGCATTCCCCAGCAGATTTTCCTCGCATATTTTCTGAATGACCGCGTGCGAGTGTCGAGGTCTCGAGCTGAACGGTTAGCCAATAAATCGAGTCGACGACCCCGCGCGGGCCGCGACGGGTCGTCCCAATCAGCTGAGTGCCGCGCGAGTGACGCCGCGGTGTCCGATTCGCGCTCAGATGCATCTCATATGCATGAGATTTAGGCGAATACGCGCGAATACGCGCGATTATATCAGAGCCTGGTATTTTTGATAAAATATACAATCCAGTGAAATAAATATAGAAGCCTTTACGTTCATTCATATTTATGTTAATTGTCGCATCCTCTCTTTTACATATTAATTATGCATTTAAACATTTGCCAGCTTTTAATTGAGCATTTAGGAACGTTAGGAATGTTTTACAAGGATCAAAGTTCGCTGTGTGAAAAAAGTGAAAACTTGTCTTGAATGGTTGAATGGTTCCAGGGTGCTCGGCATTGCATGTAAGAGAAAGAGAAGTTTGAAGAAGGCTGCAATGAAAGGAGTGTTTTTATCGGCTCGCTCTCTTGGCGTAGTGATGCGTCGTGCGCGGCGCGCAGGCGATAATAAGACATTATAAAGAGGGCTGAGAAGTATGGGCCGGGGCAGTGGTGGGCCCGCAGCAGCTGCAGCAGTACATCACTCGGTTGGCGCTCTCGCAACGCTGATAACCCGAGCTGATAAGATGCTGCGCGCCGCCAGAAATAAGGTACCCCTCGCACCCTTTACGCATCTCTTATCTATTTTTCTATTTATTTTCATTCATTGTCAGTCATAGAATGAGGATAGTCTGCAATTATTTTCACTTAAAATTCTTAATGCTTACTGTTCTTTTAGTATACTTTTAGTAGTTATCATTTTTTCCCATCAAATTGATCCCTCTAAAACATAATTTCGTTCTAATCTAGAAATAATAATAGAAGCAAATTATTATTTCTGTGGCAAGGCGAAAAGAAAAAGTGGTAAAAAGTGGCGAAAAGTATAAAATGACTGCTTTATTTCAGTTGACGAGGAGGTTGCACGGACGACTGGGGCACTGGAGGTCCGTGGTGACTACAAGGGATCCGGCGAAGGAGTCAGCGGGCCTGGCAGCGGGTCCGACAGCGGGTCCGGCACATGCACTACCCGAATCCGCCGAGGTCGTCGTGATCGGTGAGTCATCAGTATCCGAGGCAGTAGCTCTGTCCTTGGTAAAGACGTGCTTTGACTGCTTCGTAGAATTGGTCGAATCGAAGACGCAGCTGTCGCAAAGAAGGATCCACTGCTTCTTTTAGATTCAAAAGATGTAATAATGTGTAATAATATAAGATAAGAGGTAAAAAATAAGGCTTAAAAAATCGTTGAGGTGGCGGGGTCGCGGGCTGCACGGCTCTTTACGAGTTGTCAAAGCGAGGCGTCCGGGCGGTGCTGGTGGAGCGGGCCAAATTGAGCTCGGGGACGAGCTGGCACACGGCCGGTATGGTGTGGAGCTTGCGGCCCTGCGAGACCGAGATCCAGTTGCTGCGCTCGACGCAGGCCGTCTTGGCGGAGCTGGAGCGCGAGACGGGCGAGAGTGCCGGCTGGACGAACAACGGCGGCCTCTTCATAGCGCACAACGAGGCCAGAATGGAGGAGTACCGGCGCCTCGTGAGCCTTGGCAAGGTCTTCGAGGTGGGTGCGCGCATGGTCGATCCCGCGGAAGCGAAAGAGCTCTTCCCTCTGCTCGAGCCCAAGGCCTTCTTGGGGGGTATATATTCGCCTAGAGACGGCGCCATCGACCCGGCGATGATGATCAGCGCGCTGGTCAAGTGCGCCAAGCGCCGAGGAGCTCAGGTGAGCCCTTATTAAACTTACGTATTCTTTTTACTCGAACTGACTAAATTATTAGTTATCGTTATTTTCTTTTAGGCGTTCGAAGACTGCCCGGTAACGCGGATCCTCACGGACGAGAAAACGTTCGGCTCGAAGCAAGTGACGGGGGTGGAAACGGAGCACGGCCTCATCCGCACGAATTGCGTACTGAACGCAGCCGGCGCGTGGTCCCGCAGCGTTGCTCGAATGGTCAAGCTGGACATTCCGCTGACCCCGATGAAACACGCCTACATTGTGACCGATCCCATGAAGCACGTAAAGGGTGTACCCAACGTCCGCGATCACGATTTTAACATTTATTTCAAAGTTGCTGGTGAATGCCTCAGCGTCGGCGGTTACGAGGCCAACCCTATTATCCTTCGATGCGTAAGTATTGTCTTGACCGACTCTGACGCGACTCTGATGCGACTCTGATGCGACTTGGGATGCACGTGTGATATGAGACAGGTACCCAAAGACTTCCAATTCAGCTTGTACGAATTGGACTGGAACGTGTTCAACGCGCACCTGGAAGCAATGGTGGAGCTGGTACCGGAGTTGGCGACCACGGGCATCAGATCGACCGTCTGCGGTCCGGAAAGCTTTACGCCCGACCACCGTGCAATTATGGGCGAGGATCCACGCTGTACCGGCTTTTTTTACTCCTGCGGCTACAACAGTGCGGGCATGATGTACAGCGGTGGCTGCGCCGAGCAGATCGCTGACTGGATCCTCAACGGTCGTCCTCGACACCACATGTTCTCCCACGATATTCGCCGATTTACCCCCGAGCAAACCAAAGACATGGTCTGGGCGAACGAAAGGACCCACGAATCTTACGTCAAAAATTATTCCATAGTCTTCCCGCATGACCAACCGCTCGCCGGCAGAAATTTCAAAACTGGACCCTTCCATCAAGTAAAGACGCATAGCTTTCGTACTTTAAAGTGCTAATTTGCAATTCTCATAAACGAGGCCTCGTCGCCGGCGAAAAACACTGAATAAAGGAAAGAATTTCTTTTAGCTATTGCTGCAGGCTGGCGCTGTGATGGAAGAGAGGCAGGGCTGGGAGAGGCCTGGCTGGTATTTGAAGGAAGGCACTGCACCGGTTCCCCCCTACGATTACTACGGGAGCTACGGGACCACGAAAAACGAGAACAATAGGTATTCGGAGGTTCTAGCGCAAGATCACACCTTCGATTTTCCTGCTCACTTCGACATTGTAAATCACTTTTTCCCTTTATTCTTTTTTATAAGACAATCCGAGCAATTATTACCTAATGTAATATTGTCTACGATCTTATCGGACCATCTGAATTTTTATTTTTCTAGATAAAACAAGAAGCTTACGCCTGCCGCAATAATGCCGCTCTTTTCGATATGTCATATTTTGGAAAGTTCTACCTCTGCGGACCGGATGTAGAGAAAGCAGCAGATTATATTTTTACAGCAAAAACCGACTCCGAAATGCATAAGACCGTATATACGTGTGTCCTAAATAAGCTTGGTGGTACTGAGGCGGATTGCACCATCACCTGGATACTACCCGGTTCTAGCGGAGTCGTTGATCCAATTTTCAAGGGGAAAGCCCTATATATTGGTAACTAATTTTTTTTATTCAACTTGAATTTTAAATTTTAAACTACTGTCGACTTTTTTATTTAAATAGAAATGATATATAAAGCAAACATAATCATCAACCTGTTTTCTAGTTTCTGGAGGTATATCGTCCTACCACACTTGGGCTCACATACGCCGAGTAATTGCAGAGAAAGGTTTCAATGTCAGCCTGCACGACGCAACTCATCAGATGGGAATTCTTTCGCTGCAAGGCCCTAACAGGTAAATCAATCTTCGATTTTTAATTCGCACTATAGCCTAATTTTTATAAAAAATTGAAGAATTTAATAAAGAAAAGTGATCACATTGCAGCCGAAAAATATTACAAAACATTGTTGATGAAGATCTAACCGATGAACATTTTAAATTTTCAACTTCTAAATTGATGCGAGCTAATGGAAAACTTATCAGAGCGTTTAGATTAAGTTTCGTTGGCGAACTCGGCTATGAATTGCACATTCCGTTACAATCGTGTCAAAAAGTTTACGAAGGAATCATAGAGTACGGAAAACGCTGGCATTTAAAATTGGCTGGTTATAGAGCTTTGTACAGTTTAAGTTGTGAAAAAGGTAACAAGTGCAAATATATACTTTTTTCATTTTTCTCATTTTATTTTATATATTGCAGGATATCATTTATGGAACTTTGACTTAAGGTCCGACGATAATCCAATTGAAGCAAACTTAGGATTTACCTGTAGAAAAAATGGAAAGTATTTAGGAAGTGATGCAGTTGAAAAATTGCGCAAAAATGGTGTAAAAAGGAAACTCATAATTTTACATGTTAAGCAGTATGTACAGTTAATAGATTATATTATTTTCTTATATTCATAAAAGTTTAATAACTTCTAATCAAATGATTTGTTACATTATTAGTCAAATTCCAATGTGGGGTTTAGAAACAGTTTATAGAAATGGAGAAATTGTTGGTTATCTAAGACGAGCTGAATACAGCCATACCTTTGGTTGCAATATTGGCCATGCGTAAGTATTTATGTTTTTCCATTACAATTGTATATTAAAAGCATACCACTTATTTGTTGCCTTTTTTATTCACAAATTGGAATAGATACATCAGACAGCCTAACAAGCAAATAATAACAACAGAGTTTTTGGAATCTGGGAAATATGAAGTCGAAATATCTGGAAAAATGTATCCAGCAGAAATGCATTTGAAGAGTCCCTTCGATCCTCAAAATAAAAGATTGTTGAATTTCTACCACGAAATTTAAGAATTTATTTTTTTGTCTATATAATCTTTCTTTTATTTAATATTTACATATCAATGTTGTATCATTGATTTTGTAAGTAAAACTAGTGACAATTTTTTGGCATATGCTATTGCATGTTTGTTGACTGTGATTTAGAATATTTTTAACTTTTTAACTGCTATGTAAAGTATTCCTGTTTGGGATAAGCATCAAATTTTGATACTCATATTTTGCTTCCTAAACTCGAATTTTATATAAATAAATCTTTACGAAAAATTTGGCCATTTAAAGGTTGAATCGACTAGTAATGTATATTAAATGTGGTTTAAAGTGCACAACTGCAAAAAAAAATTCACAATTATTTTTATAAAATCTAAAAAATTGTTAAGAAAATTTTTATACTCTACACCATTATGTACAAAAATATTTTTTAATTTCTTTTAATTTAATTTTTGCAATTATTGCAATGCTTTTATACACAACTTCTTTTACATAGACAACCTTAACCAGCTAATGGATTTGCATGCACTGTTACATTGTTTATTCTTGTTTCTGTTAGTGGTTTATAATTTTTAGGATTGACTGGTAATTTTTCCAATTGTTCTAGTACATCTAAACCATCTATAACTCTAGAAATTAGAAATATTTTTATTTTATTGTAATAAAATATATTTTAAAAGATAATAATGCCTAAATAATTTAAAATTTTACCTTCCAAATAAAGTGTATTTTAAATCTAAATGCGGTTGTGGAGCATAAGTAATAAAAAATTGACTTCCATTTGTATTAGGACCATTGTTTGCCATTGAAACTAATCCTCTTGCATTATGTTTTAATTCTTCTTTGAATTCATCTTCAAATTTTCTATTCCAAATTGATGTACCACCTTTGCCAGTATTTGTTGGATCTCCAGTTTGAACTATGAAACCTTTAATATTTCTATGAAATGTACAATTATTGTAATAGTCAGCCCCACAAAGTGCAAGAAAATTCTGAAAAATATAATAAATAAGAATTAAAAACAAAAGCTTTCAAAAATTAGTTCTGATTAATTTATTTTTTACAACAATGTTATCGTAGTTTATAAGCTTTATAAGCTACCATACTAGGGCATGCACAATTATGATAGCTAGTATTGCATTTTGGGGCATGCAATTGCAGGATCGCAGTTGATTTACCTCACACGTTTTTGGACACAACTCACAAAACACTTCTATTTTGATATCACCCACATCTGTGTGCAGTGTTACACTCTACAAATAAAAAACAAAATAATGAATCTTTCTGGATTTGTAGCAAAATATTGAAAATAGAGCTAATTGAAATCTTTAAACAAATTAACCATTTTAGGAGTAATAAGAGGATCCTGTGATATTGTTATTTTCTAAGGCAGACTGTGTCATGAAGTACTTAAGAAGTATTCGGTCCAAGAACTAAAACTAAATATTACTGTGTGCGGTTAACCTCTAAATATTACTGTGTGCGGTTAATATCAAACAAACATGAAACATGTATACATATTTCAAAAATTATGGTTCGTTCCCCGCGCCTTTTATCTTCTAACTCTATCTTTTATTGCAACATATGGCTGCAGTATAACGGGCTTATAGCTCGCGCCTGCGCACTGCTAGGAGTGTTAGTACTATGTTAATTAGCACTATTGTCTATTTCGTGTTCGAAATAACCTGTATGTTGACTCGAACTACTGTGATGTTCTCGTTTTTGAAATGCGATATATTTTATCTTGTTTAGTTTATATCATTATTTAAATTATAATAAAAACTTTAATTTACATTTATAATAAAAAGTTTATTTTACTAAGCGTTTTTAATAGAAATTAAAAAACATAAGTTTCGTGATACACACACGCAAGTTATTTTTAATCTGATAATTAAGCTGATTCGTTACATTAAATTTTTATGGATATTTGAAGAAAATATATTGCAAAAATCAAGAGCAAGTGTACCTTACTGTCATTTGTAATCACATATTCATTATCCCGTATAACTAAAACTCATGCATTTATGGCAATTTAAATTTTTAAAATAATACTGTACTATCTCGTAGTAACTATAATAACTATTAATAAAAACAGTGAAAGCTTGTTTTGTACAGTAAAAACAGTTGAGTTTGAATTAGAGCGGTCTTTAAATATGCTGTATTGGGATAGCGTCGTTTTTTCGTTTTTAGACAGTCACTTAGGCATATCCACATTCGGTCACTGATATGGAATGACAGGGTTAGTCGTTAGAGAAAGAGAAGATCTATATTAGTGCATGCTTCCAAGTTTGAGGAAGAAAAAAGATGGCGATAAAGTAAAGAGAAATTTACAACTCATTACCAGTACTTGGCGTCACGCGGACCGTAGCCCAGACCGTGGCCCAGACTATACGTATACCGGCACCGGAGTCCGGACGAGCCAAGAACTTTGGACGCATGACGTAATTGTATTGATCCGCAGAAGAGCGAAAGCGAGAGGGAGGTAGTGCAAAGAAGGAAGATGAAAGGAGAAAGAAATAGGGAAGAGAGAGCCAACTGATTCGCGTGCTCGTAGAAGTAAGAAAGACAGAAAGAGAAGTCCATCAACTCGAGTCTCGAGAGAGGGGAGAGAAAGAGCGAAGAGAGCCGAAAGTCGCGTATTCGCCATCTTGGACGAATCGTACGGGAAACGCGAAGAGAGAGGAAGAGAGAGAGAAAGAGAGAGAGAGAGGGGGGAGAGAGCAAGAGAGGACGAACGAGGAGACGAGCGACGACCCGCACCCGCAAAGAGGCTCCGTGAACGAGTTTGGAGTGTGTGTCTCTAGGCGCGGCGCGGCGCGGCTTTCCTTGAGGCCATTCGGCGGTTGCTCGAGTCGAATCGTACAGTGAGAGCGGTCCCTCGGTATCACAGTCGAGCAGCGGATCGGCCGAGCGATAGGACCCAAGCGCACGGAGGAGGACGCACGAAGGCACGAGGCGACGAGGTGAGCTCAGTGGCCCGTACAGCGCAACGCTCCAGCACTGCCACACACGCATACGGCTATACGAGGACGGTCAGGCAGCATCGACCCGACGGCAGTTCGGCACTTCCACGACGGCTCAGCCTCGCGACGCCTGAGGCGAAAAAGGACCGCAGAATAATCGCGTATTGCACGCTCAGCAAGAGTAGTGGGAGCTCGTGCGCTAACGGGAGTGCGTGTCTCTTGTAGCTCGCTTCGGCGACGTCGGCGCCGTAGCCAGTCTGAAATCAGTGCACGCAAAATTATCGTCATCGCGTGAGTGTGCCGCAGTCCGTTGTCGTGTTCCTCTTTTCTCCTTTTTTTTCTCGCCCATCTCTCGCCGCCTGCGACGCGCGCGCGCGCGCGGCGTCCACTCGCCTCTCGCTCTCTCGGCCCCAAGTCAGCTCGAGGCTGAAGGAAGGCTCGTCCACGAAGACGGCGCACCGGCTCGACTCGTGTCTTAGGAGTCCCCGTGCGAGTTCGTCACCAAGCTACATTGGGTACATTGAGGAGCCCGATTTTCTGGAATCGTGAACCCATTTGGACGGACCAAGGTGAGTACCTGTTCTCTACGGCTCTAGCACGACGGAAGAGAGAGGGCCGCTCCTCCCGTTCCCGTTCCCGTCCGCGTAAATTACCTGCGCGCGGTGCGCGCCTGCCGTCTTCGTTTTTTTCGTTTGCGCTCGCGCGTCGGCTCTCGCCTTTGCGTCGATGCGCCACCGCCAGCTCGAGCCCCTGCGTCCCCGCGAGCGTCCCTGCTGAGCCTGCAATCCCCCTGCGAGTCCCACATTTTTTGCGCCGCAAATCCTCGCAGACAATCGTGACCTCACTCTATCTACAACGTGTAAAGCCTCGTGCATGATCTCGACAAGCGGCTTACGGCCGCAGCTTTTAGACTTGCTTTAAGTAGGTGCATATATTCATTGGATAGCTGCGGCTGTCCTCGGCCCTCGGAGGCTCGCCGATTTACGCAGTTAAAGCTCGGGCGCCTCCGCAAGGCCGGACCTTTTGACAGTGCGAAGGGCCTGTCGTACAGTGTCAGCTTAGAGTGTCAGTGTGCAGCGCTTCTATCTCCTTCTCTCTTTCTCGGTGTTTCGGCGTCGCGCCACTGCCGCCGCCGCTGCCTGCTCGCTCTCTCGGAAGAATCCGAGAGAGGAATTTCCTCCCTCTTTACTCGTTTTTTCCTCTAGAGCGACTCCAGTTCACCGCCGTCGTCGTCGCGCTTTCAACACACGCAGAATCTCTCCTTCCCGTTTTCTCTTTTTCCTCTGCTCGCACAGCTCACACGACATTCTCGCAGTTTTCCATTTCTCTCTTGCTGCCTAGTGCCCTTGCATCAAGGAAGCGAACAAAGTGCGATTTGTAAATCCCTGCGACAGGGACTGGGAACCGTGGCGCGCAAAGCCGTAATGCCGTAAACGGCGTAAATGGCGTAAACCGCGTAAACGGCGTAAACGGAAGGAAGAAGAGAGAGAAAGAAGATTCGGGGAACCGGACAAAGCTGTGCAGGCTCGTGGTCGCCTCGAGGCTCGAGAGAATCTCGGCGGTGGCGGTGGCGGTGGCGGCGGCGGCCAGCGGGCCAGCGAACTCTCCACGCGCACGCACACCGGCACACGTATGCACACGCTCCTTTGCCGACCCTCGTTCTTTCTCTTTCTCTCTGTTTCTCTGGCTCTCTATCTTGCCTTGGTCGCGGCATTTTGCGCGCATTACATTTCGTAGCGGTCGTAGCACGTACACGCGTGCAAGTATGTACGCACCGTAGAGGAACGTGCACTCACACCGAGTATCACCGTTTCAGACTGAACGAGACGCGACGCCTTTGGAGAGCTCACTGCGCCCTTGCCGAACTCCTGCTTCAAAACGCGCGCAATTTTATACTTAATTTTCCCCTTTTAACCCTTGCCAAACAAATAGCTGCATGTAATACAATCACGACTGTTCTACCAAAGCATGAATCTTATCAGTCTTTGACTGCTCGTCAAAAATTGTCTTTCCTATCAGGATTTTCGAGATCACATTAGATTAAATATAAAAAGGTATTTCATACTTGATTACAATATAATTTGTTAATTACTTGCAATCGAATGTTGAGTAACTTTAGCTGAAACGTCTTATTGGGAAAGATTTTAACTTACAGTAATGCAATGATATGCAAAAAAGTGCTTGTTCAATATTTTCCCCTGAATAGATAATGATGAAGTAGCTTGCACAGTTTTAGACCCTTATAAATTCAGGTTTTGGAACAAAGGTTACTTAGTTCACATATACATTTCTAATTTACAACCAATATAGTAAACTTTTTAATTACTGTACCTTATATTTTTAAATCTACTACATTTTATACTCGATTACTATTTAAATTTATAATCAATGATTTAAATTTTATGATATATTTGTATCTGTTATAGAAAAAGGGTTCGTTCGTTGGGTCTGAGTAGTACTAAATGGTTGCCTGCAGACAGCATGTCTACTCTGTCGGGGATTGTGTCGAAGGGGGAGAAAGGAAAGACAAAGTACCAATCTATAGATATCAATAGTTTGTATCGGTCAAGCAGGGTAAGAAAACTATTTTAATACATTTATAATTAAGATATTTTCAATAAAATTTATAATTAAATATCATTGTAGGGAGAATCTTTGGAGCAACACCAACAAAAAAGCACAGTACCTCGCAAACATGGAATGCAAAGCTTGGGAAAGGTGCCCTCGGCACGGCGACCACCTGCTAATCTGCCCAGTTTGAGAAGTGAAACTAGTAGCAGTGATCCAGCTGTTAGTCTTGTACCTAGTGGTGGAAGTGGTTGGGCTACAAATAAGGATTCAGCACCTACAACTAGTACTACAACATCAACAACCCCATCCGACACCACTGTAAGTTATTGCAGAATTAAAATAAATTGAAAGTTTTTATCATTTATTTACGAAAAATTATATTCAATAAATTTTCTTTCGACAGACCAATTCATCAGCACAATGTACAACAGGGCCCACTTCCACATCTCTGACTCCACAACAGCATCCACCACTGCCAGGACAACAGAGCAATTCACAGTCTTCACATCCATCAGAAGGAGGCAAGTCATCATGGAGTGCAATCATGAGCAGACCAGGAGATGCTGGTAAGTTAATATAATTTATTGCATTTTTATATTAACCTAAACATACATTAAACTTGTGTGCAGCAAATAATTTCGTGAACTTTACATGCTCTGAGTGTAAATAAATACATCCTCTTTCCTGATGCTATTTTCAGCTTCAATTGTCTGCTGTTAAAGATTATTTTAAAATTTTGGAAAAATGACATTTTATATAGATTTTAATTTTATTTTATTACAATTACAATTAATAATTATATAAAAAACTTTTCATGATTAAGAAATAGAGGAAATAAATCTTATAAATATGAAAACCTTGGAAAAGAATGTAATACCATTCTTGTAAATATTTAAACTATATGAGTGTTTAATAAAATATTCATAAATAAATAAAAGTTGCAAGTAACTAAAGCCTGGTATATACTTTAAATGCTGGGGCTGTAGCGATTGGTTATGCGGGACTTGTGGAATCAGGGAGAGGAGCAAGAGGCAGTCTCGGACTGAGCTTTCTTGCTCATCAGTCTCCTCAGTTCCAACACGAATTTCCCAGTCTCAGCGGGCAGTCTTCTGCCTCTGTCTCGACTCAGAGTCAGGGTCAGCAGCAAACCTCCTCCACGACTGCAAATGCTATATCAAGCTCTGCGCAGCATCAATCAATTCTGCAACAACAGTTGTATTCTCACAACCACTCAGGTGGGCTGTTGTGCTTGCCATCACTAGTTGTGCTACACACATTTGTGCACATTACTTCGTCATTTATTCACATATATCTCGTATTGTTGTACTTACTTATTGCACTATTTTTTGATAGCATTCTTTGTGTTTTTTTTACAACCCTTTACCCTCGATTTTTTATCGTTATGTCTCCTAGTTTCACTTATTTTCTTAATTGCTTTTATGATTGTTGTTCTTCAAGAATTTCAATCACGAATTTCGATTTCTTGAATATGTAGCGTTTTGGTTAATTTCTGTTCAAGTTGAATATTGCAGGTTGAATCATTTTTTCCAATATAGAAAATTTATTTTTCCTTGTAGTCTTTCGACTTTAATTTTTACCAGTAACATTGGAAGTTTTTATAGTACTTATCTTTGATTTCATAAGTGAAATAAACTGTTTTTAAAATGATCTTATTTTAAGTATATTTACACCTTTATTCAGTGACATCTACTACTTTAGTGGAATGGTTGTATTATTTTTATTTTATTAATTTGGATATTTTTATTTATATTTAAGTTAATTATAGTCAACCATAGTGATGCTTCAATACTAAATGTGAGTGATGTATGTTATTTGCTGTGAATTAATAGAATTATTTTTCATATTCCAATTCATATATATGATATCTAATTTAAAGAATATTTACTTTATGTATTTTAAAGCACTTGTTAGTAAGTACATTATTAATTATGTTATTTAGGAGGTGGAGCAGCAGGTCAGCAACCGCAGAATCGAGAAAACGCACAATATGGTCCTGGGCCAAGTCTACGTCCCCAAAGTATGTTTTAATTAATATTAATTTTATTTATTATCGAGGAAATGCAAAAATATGTTTTGTAAAATAATGAAATTATTAGCCGAAGGAAGCTGGATACAAGGTGGAAGCCGAATAACAGGCGGATCAGGTACCGGAGCAGTAGCAGGAGCGGCCGGAAGTGGGAATATTCCGGGGGGCCAGGGCCACCCGGGTCATGTTGTAACATCGCCTGGTCAACCGGATGCTGCCACTGGAGGACGGTCGAACTTGGGCCAGTCGCCAGGCATGGGCATGGCCCCGGCAGGCCAATATTCAGGTCCTCAAAACAATCAAGCCGCCTCAAATCAAGTAGGACCTAACATGCACCACTACAGAGGAATCATTCCTCCATTCGTAAGACGATTATTACACTTTCAATGACATTTATAAAATTCATTCATCCTGTACATTGTGTATAAAAATTTGCTTTGTATATAAATACAAATATTTTTGCAGATGTATAAAGGCAATTTTTCTGGTGGAAATTTTCCGGCACAGTTCCCAGCAGGTGGACCGCGACCTCGTTTCAATTATCCAGGTGAACGATCGCCGGCACAGCAGCAGCGTTCAGAGCGTGATCGTGCATCCCCACCAGTCAAAGAAGAGATTATTACGCGTCCGATTATTAAAGAAGAGGATTTGTCACGTATGGATGACATCTCACGCGATGCCGGCTGGACGGCCTCCGATGATATTGACTACAATCAAAAGTTGGCCTTCAGCGACGACGAGGCGGATAATGACCCCGCCGGCCCAACCCAGAAAAACGACGATAATAAAAAAGACCAAGATAAACAGATTGATAAGCATATTCAAGATGAAAAAGAATTAAATGCACGAGAGAAGGAACAAAAAGAAAATAATGTAAGTGGCGGACGGAGTGAGCCCAGAAATGAACCCAGAAACGAGCCCAGAAATGAGCCCAGAAACGACCATAGAAACGACCCCAGAAACGAGCCCAGAAATGAACCCAGGAATGAAATGCAAACTTTGCGCTCGTGGAATAATCAGGGTCCGATGGCACGTGATTTTCGCGGACCTTCTGGACCACCGCCATCCAACTATCCACCACAACAACCAATTCGTTCTGGTCATTCTCTCAGAGGTAACTACAAAATATTTTTATATTTTAATAACTGCTTAGTTAATGTAAAGTAAACGAGCATTATTTATAGCTGGAAATGACGACGATGATCTCTGGAATCAACGTCGTCGAGAGCAAGTTGTTGAGAACGTCGCTTCAGCTGTGGAGCGCGCTCGACAACGCAAAGAAGAAGAAGAGAAGCGTTTTCAAGAGTCCACAAAACAGGCTGCTGCAAAGAAACTCCAAGATCTGGAGAATAAACTTAAAGAGAAGCACAAGCATAAAGATGAAGAACGGCAAGGAGGAGGACCCGCGAATGATAGCAATAAATCAGGAGCGGGCTCAACTACCCCGATATCGATCATACCTGTGCCGGACTGGGAACGGGAGCGTGAGAGTCGCGAAGTTCGCGAACGTTCCCGCACATCGTCTTCGGAGGGAGCCAACAAAGAACCAGAGAACAAGGGAAGCCGCGATCAATCGTCCACGGGCCAGCAGTCGACAAGTGAGTTCCGCCAGATTGATCGTCCCTCTTTCATGCGCCAGCAGCAAGCCGCTGAACAATCGGCCGGCGGCGGCGTAGGTAACAACCGCAGCGAACGCGAGCGTGAACGTGATCGCGATCGCGATCAGCGGGAGCTGAGAGAGCCGGCATTCTCCCGACACTTTCAGAGCAATCTGCCGCCGAGATTCCAAAAGCAGCAGGCGGAGAGAAGCGGCGCTGGAGCAGGTGGGGCTCCTAATAACCGGCTGTCCCCCAGCGCCGATCGCTCGCAGCCAGTTTCATTTTCGCAGCAATACGACCCAAGTCGATGGGTCCATAACCATTCTAACTCATTGAGTACGTGTCATTCAGCGATTTAACTCTATATTTCTTTTTCTTTAATAGCCTTGCTCTTTTATTGTACATACATTGTAAATTTTACCTTAATTTTTCTTGCACAACAGGAATAACTATAAACCTTTTTTGCATCCTATTCCTTTATGCTCTGGTTCTCCAATCACGCTCGTAAATTATTTCTAATATTTTTTTTCCGCTAGTTATGATTCAGTTAACTTTGTAGGTGGTTTAATTTATGTACTGAAATGTAGTATTCAAAAGAGTATTTTGTTCAGTTGAACCATTTTATGAAAAAAATCAATGTATTTCATTAATACTACATATATTGTATACACCAACTTCCTTCTAAAGGCTTATCACGTATAACACATGGTATTCTTAATTCTGCACATCCTGCATATCTGCTACAAATAGAATTGGCTGCTTCGATCGAAATTTAAAAATATATATTAATTATTACTATCTTCAAAATATTGCCTATCGAAGTTATACAAAAAAATTAATGAATTAAAAATTATTTTTGAAAATTGATAATGGTCCAGATTAATTTAAGTATTATTATTGTAAAACAATAACTTCCGCTCAAACTACATTGCGGCTTGAAAAATTTTTGTATATTCGATAGCCAATCGATAAATATCCTTTTGTTCTGTCCCGTTAATTTTTTATTAAAAATTTAACTCGGCAATACTAAGCTTTTTTTCTTCTCTTTTTGGAAATTTGGATCATAGGTAGTAGCATGAAGTCGGGTCATCCGTTAACGCCGCCAACACGTCGTGCACGCGCGGATTCTGATGTATCCGGGCCGCTTGACGATGATATTGGCAGCATTAGTAGACCGTCCTCACGAGCTCCTTTACGTTCAGATGAGCGCCACCGACATCCTAGCGATCGACACCGAACTGGCGGTTATGAACCTCCTAGGGGTAAAGGATCTGATGGATACTATGATGATTATCCACGCCGAGGTGGTGATCGCTACAAAGACTATGAATACGATGACAGACATACGTCGAGTAGAGATGTTGGCAATTGGGCCGATCATGCAGAACGCAGCGATCGAGAGCGTAGAAGTTATGATGATAAATCTGAAAGCAGAGATGCGAGAGATGGCAGAGACTTGCGCGACAGAGATGTCAGAGACAAGAAAGATTACGACAACTATTCAAAGGTAGCATATTTATTATTTATTAATAAGACAGTAAGAAATATCTAATATATTGAGTTTATTAATTTATGCAACTCCTTACGTAAAGTGTTGCTTTACGCACGTAAGCGTGTGCTAAATCTGCATTTTACGTTGCCATTGCATAAAATGTTTGGCACTAGTAAGAGAAGAGGTACCTAAACTCGTTGGGAATTACCCTCCTCATTCGACTCAGGCGCTAAATTTACTATTATTTGAGAATACCTTTCTCGTACTAGTATAAAAAATTAAAATTTTTTATCAAAAACTACTACATTTAATTTGATTTAATACAAGAAACGTAGACGATAGTTACTTAATGCACGTGTTATTTTTTGCTGTTTTAGGGCCCAGTTTCACAAGATTCCTTTGATGATCAACCAACATCGAGTTCAATTCAACATGGTCGTGAAAGTACTGGTAGTCGAGGGGAATCTGGTACAGAGTGGCGTGAAGAGCGTCGCGATGGCCGTTCGCATGACGAACGGTCTTCCAGTTCAGCAAATGATAGCCGTCGCAGTAGCGAACTTCAGCGATCAAATGATGAACCACTGCAAATTAGAAGTGAGCGCCCACAACGTCCAGATTCGCGTGATAGCAGAGCTTCTCGTGATTCAAGAACTTCACTTCGTGGCGCAGATGATGACGGTTTTCATAAAACACGTGATAGTGGCAGTAGTTCCTGGGCAGCCTGTAATGATTTTTCTGACTATGAAGATGGAAAAGGCAAGCAACAGCAACAGCGGGATATTTTTCGCGAGGACATGCGTGATCGGGACCGAGACCGGGAGAGGGATCGGGATAGGGAGGGACCGCCACCCCCGCGCGACAGGCGTCAACCACCCGGTCCGGTTACCAAGGATAAACTAGATCAAGAAGAGGTCAAACGGGGTCTTACCCAACTAAAGCGCGGCAGTGTTGATCCACTTGAAAAGAAAGACTCACAAAAAATTAACGAGCAATCTTCCAATGAATTAAAGAAGGACGGAAGCGGAGAAGCTTGGGGCCGCAACAAGAACGAGCGCACACCAGAAAATAATCGTAACATTATGGAGAGTAAAACAGCTTGGGCTGATGCAGTTTCTCCCACCTTTGAGAAGGAGGAAGAAGAAAAGCGCATCACGATGGAGACGCAACATATAGATGATGATAAAAAGATAAATGATCTTAAGCAGAGTATTGAGAAATTAGGCATCGATAACAAACGCGCTGGAAGCGATCTTGACCAGGGACACAACGAGGCTGAGAAAGATGATCAGAAAGATGATAAGCGCGAGAAGAACACGCGCAATCGTGCAAGCAGCAGTGGATCCCGTGGTCCACGTGGCGGTGAACCTCGAGGTGCTCGTCAATGGGGTAGTGGAGGAGGCGGCAATCCCAATGGAAATGGTGAACGGGGAGATCGCGGAAACACGGGTGGTTCCTCAGGTGCAGGTGCAGCTTTTAACGCCTTTGGTCAACGTTGGCGTGGTACAGAGCCACCAGCCCGTGGAGGTCGTCGAGCTGGCGGTCCAAGATCAGTCGGAGGTCGAACAGGTTCTACAAAAGGCAACGCCGCTAGTGGCAATTACGAACGCACTGATTCCGAGCTTAGTGGGGATGAACTTGTGTCTGGATCTACCGAGTCAAGCAAAGACGAAAGGAGACCTTCGGCAAGATCGCCCAAACCTTCAGCTTCCAAAGGAGACAAGGACGAGCGGAATCGCAATGCTGTGACTTCTAGAAAGGAAGATCCCCAACAGCCGCGCGGAGACTACAATCAATCGCGCAATGAGAAAAGAGCCGAACGAGGAGGAGACTTTGATGCCCGTGGATCTGGACGACCGAGTCGTGAGGGCTTCGCACCTTCGGGAGAGCCTTCACGTCGCGGTCGCGGTGGATTTCGCAATAACAGGGGAGCAGCACCCGTCCCTACGGGGGGCGCCGCCGGTGCACGCATTGAGGGTTATGGGCCACCCCCCAGCAAAAGCCCCTTTTCCACGGAAAGAACAGACGACAAGCACACCAGTGGTCAGCAGCAACATTCCTCAACGCCTAGTCCATCTGAGCACGAGGACGCCGGAAACGCAGTCAATCAAGCCGAGTCTGCCGATGACAAAATAATTGCCAAACAACAGGCGCTAACTGCTGGAATCACTGGAAGACATGCTAAGTCGCCGAATCAGCTCAACGCTAATCACGGCTCAGGTAATGCACCTGGCAGTCAAACTGGAGGGCCACCATCATCAAGATCTTCGAAGAAAGAAGACTCTAGATCGAAAAGAACAAGAAGTCGTAGCAGAAGGGGTAGAGGTTCCAGAGGCTTGAATAATCCTAACAGTGCATCTAGCAACAAACAAAATTCAAATGACATCGGTAATGAGGATTGGGAAACCACTTCAGAAAACAGCGAAGAACATGCTGAGGAAAGAAAAGATGGTCACGGTCCTCGTTCAAACAAAGCTTTTGGAGGCAGGCAGACTGCAGGTAACAACATGCAATCAGGTAACAATCGCGATCAACATGGCAGAGAACCAAGAGGAAACAGGGACCGGGAGCCAAGAGGCGATAAAGGATCCAAGTCTTCCAATGCTCAGAATCGGGGTCTTGGCGGAGATAAAGGTCGCAATGCGCAAAATGCCTCTGACAGAGGCGGCAACAGAGATGGATCGCAGCGTAATCATCATCCTAACAACATACCGCCGTTAATGCAAAATACTCAAGTACAAAACGGTAGACCAAGAAGCCAGGGCTCAGCAAATAGTGCACCTATTAATAATATCAAGTCAATGATGAATAAGGACGCTACAGTTAATAGAATTGATGAAATTAAATTGAACGATTCAAATCTTGTTAATCAAGCATTGAATGACATTAACAGCAAGCAATCAAAGGATTTAGACAGCAATTGCATTAGTGCAGATGACTGTGCGACTCCGGCAGATGATAATAAAATTGATGCTGATGGCTTTCAAGAAGTTCGTTCAAAAAAAAATGTAAAAGATTCCAGTCGCCAGCAGCAACAGAAAGAAGAGCAGCAAGGCTCGAAACCTGGTCGAAGGGATAGGGACAAGGATCGCGGCGAGCGTGACCGTTCCAAATCGAAGACAAATGGGCCGCAATCCCAGCAGGCTCAGCAACAGCAACAAGCGCAGAACGCGCCTAATTTGCTCGGCCAAGCCGGCAGCGGAGGTGCCCCACCAAAACAATACGAGCGTCACGCGGAGCGCAACACCAGCCGTCAGAAACTCGCACCAAGATTCCAAAAGCAACGACTGGCCAAGCAGCAGCAACAGCACCAGCAAGCTGGGCCCGGTGGAAACGAATCTGGAGATTCCGCCACTGGTAAGGCACAAAACCAGCAAGCCAATAACGTTAAAGACACGCCGGGCGGCGTGCCGCCACCACCTACCGTCAATGCTTGGGATAAACCGTTCACAGGTGGAACCTCGAGTCGCTCGCCACCGTCTCCCGCCGTCGCTGCAGTGCCCGCTGATGTACAATTGATGTCGGGCCTGACAGCGGCAGGGCAGAACAGCGCTGCGACTGAGCATGAGACGAACCAGCCTGAGTCGCAGGGGGGTGCTGCCGCAGCCAGTCAGCGCAATTCGCCCAACTGCGACAAGGTAGGTGGCGGCAAAATACCTCAAGTGAAGGATCCGAGTACCGGTCAGGATAAGAGCGGGACTGACTCCTCATCGCCACCTGTACAAACTCTTATTTTTGAAAATACCAATTATTCAAAGAATACAAAGAACACTGTAGGATCCACCGCAGACATGGCCATTAAATCCAAATACTCAAATCATATTAAGACACAGTCACGAGATAAGCGTTCGAACGACATGGAAGACGATAACACTCAATTGCAGCAACAACACCAACAGCAAACACTGGCGGCTGCCTTCTCCAATAAGCCCAACGACCTCATAAAAGACAAATTACCCCAGCAGCAGCAACAAGAGCCTATACAAATGCCGCTCTCATTTAATAATAAAGAGGACAACGCAGACATGAAGCTGGACTTCACGTTTGATTCGGATCTCTCGCAGCTGACTGAAGACAAGAGCAAAAGCCTAGGCATGCCTAGATCGATGCATATCACTGGTGGTCAAAGCACTATTTCTCCTTCCACGGCTGAGCTCAATCTCAAGATTGCCTCTGTAAAGAAGGTATGGGAGAATGCACCGCCAATGCCCACCGTTGTGGAGCACGAGGTAGATGGTAGTGTTGTCAGTACGGCCAACAGCTTTCCTCAGGCCTTTGAAAGCAACGACGTTGACGATGGATACAGCGCGCATCAGCAGTACAACCAAGGCAACATGAAGAGTGAAATTGCCACTTCCACAAATGTATGCAAGGTAAGAATACACTTACATCTTTTTACTGTGTTATTTGTGTGTATGCAAGTTGTACGACGATGAGCTCACATCAGTTTTCATTTCATTTATTTCAACATTTTTTAAGCTAAATTATTAAATTAATATTGCAAATCTTAATTGCTAATGAATTGTATCTAATGAATTATACAAATATACTTTAACAAATGAAAACAATGTTGCTCGTTTTCATCATTTTATTTCATCTATTACCTCAAACATGTTTTTATAACAATCTCATAACTGATATGCAACATAAATACGTTTCATTGACATTGCATGCATACCATTATACCTATTCTACTTTCGTCACCGTCGAATTTGCTTTTTGACTTCTGAAAGATAAAGTAACTGCATGATTAACGATGACGAAAGTGGGATACAACTAAAAAATGTTTTTTTAACAATTATCGTTGATCATATCCCGTGTGGGGAAAACGCTGACTCTTTGCCTGATGCGCAGCTGGTTCCCCCGCAGGTGAAGCCGCAGCAACAGACGCCCGGTGGCGGTGGAGCCCAACCTGGCTCCTCGGTCCCAGGGCCAAGTCCCATTGGGCCCGGACAAAGTCCGATTGGCCACCCGCCCGCTAGTCTTCAGGGACCACTAAGTCCACCACCATTTAACTCCAGTGGCCAACCTTCGCACATCAATTATCAGGTTACTCTTGACATCTGATTGGCTGTACTAAACTTTTTTCATTTGCACTAAGGAATTTTACTTACACAAAAAGTGAATTTTCAGTTATTTAATTACATATCTTCGTTAAGAATAGTTCTTGGAATGTTAATTATTTACAATACATATTTAATAAATATTTATTTTGAAAAACTTATTTTTAATATCCATAATTTAACAATTTTTTTTCTATCAAATTGTGTAATCAATCTTCTGGAAATTTCTTTAATATATTTTGTCATGTGCATAGTAAAGACGAAAACTCATAACTGAAACTCAATTGCGTCGAATTGTAATACCTTTCAAATTTTTTCAGTATCCGGGTTCGCAAGCGGCGGCACAGTACGGCAGCATGTCGGCAATTCCTTCGCCTCCAGCCGTCCTTTTCAATAGTTCGGGTCAGATGTCTGCTCAAGCGGGTGGACTCTACGGTGCATTCCAGTTAGATCAAAGCAGATCCCCGTTCACGCAATACCCGCCGTATGCTGCTTCACTTCAAAGCTCCTTCAATCAGCAAAACATGTATCTGCAACAACCACCGCCACCCCATGCTCCCAATGCACCCACACCAGACATTTATCAGAGCAATTTATCGCAATATCGTCTCGTACGTGTATATATAAAAATTTATTTAATTCCTTTTTCCTAATATATTATTTATAAAGATATATTTTAATCTGTTTAATAGACTGCAGCTGCAGCACCTCCATTTGGACAGAATCAGCAATTAAGCAACAATCCAAATACCGTACTTATTAGTTCGTCATCCAACTCCTTGATGTCAGCCAGTGTTAAACCATCTTCCCAACCAATTGGTGCTATTGGCACGAAGGCTCCTCATTTTCAGGCACCATCAGCACCTCCACAACCTAATCAAGTGAGATATTATTTCATAGATTTTAAAATCTGATAAAGCTCTCAATAATTAAATTTAATTTTTTTATTCAACAGCTGGCATACATTCCGTACGATCCAAACCAAGTTTTGGGAGTAAGTGGTAGCTATATGGGTAACTCGCAACTCGTACAAAGACCAGGACCAAATGTTCAACCTTCAGCAAACAATTATTATAGTGCAACTTCTGCTGGTAAGGAACGAGCGTATGCAAATGATGCTATCCACTAAATAATTATTTGATATTTTATTAAAAAAATATGTTTTCATTGTTAGATGTCTTTTCTGGATCGCAAACAGGATTTTATCAACCTGGTGGCGCAGCACAACAAACTGGAGCTCACTATAGCCTACAGGGATTTGGTCAACATAGTCAGAGCCTCGCAACTGGCAATGCGGCCCCCGTAGGCCTTCAGAACTTTAGCTCGCAATTCCTATCAGGATCAGGACTGCAGATAGCTGCGGCTGCTGCGGCTCAGCAGTACCGCAATCCTACTGGTGGATTGCCTGGACCGGCTAATGCCGCAGCTACGTTTCTGAATAAGCATCAACAGCAAGATCAGCCCAGACAACTTAAGAGTCCATCAGGAAATCAGCAAGATGTACTTGCATCAGTTTTTAACTCAAGTAAGCAATTTTTAAAAAAACTCTTTTAAACAGAAAAATTAAAAAGAAAAATAATTTAAATAATATTTACAGCTCCTCAAATACCATCACCAAAGTCAAGAAAGCAGCAGTCTTCTTCACAGCAACCACAACCAAGCCCAACGCAACACCATAAATTCCAGCAGTATCAAAGTGTTGGTCAGTCTGCTCTGGTAAGCAGCTACACTAACTACGTATGTACCATTTTATTTCGTCATCAACCGAATAAATTCTTAAGATAATATTGAATAACATTATCCGTGGACTATTATCTCAATTATCAATATCTCATTAGAATTGTAAACTGTGACCCTTTAAGGTTTTACAGCAAAATGTAAGAGGAATGGGAATGCCGCCTCGAGGAAGTATTCAGCCTTCACAACAGCGCTATCCGCCACCGATTCAGCGACCTGTAGTGCCCTTTCCTCCAGGCCCTAACCCAAACAACTCACAACAAGGTCAACAGCAAAATTGTATGCCCAATCAGCAGCAACAGTCTCAGATGAACCGTCATAGGCCTAACATTCACCAACAACAGCAACAGCAGCGCAACATAAAAATGCAGCAGCAATATTATTCGGGACAAAGTGAGATTTAATTTCAATGTTTCTCATTTTACGTGAATCGTTTATTTGTATAATAATTAAATTATTGGAAATTGTAAATTTAAAGATATCTATGTATAGTTTTAAAACCGTTTAAATCTGTTTAATAAGTAAACGATTCAAATGAAAAGAAAAATTATTTTAGCAATTAAGAATTATAATTCTTGATTTGCAATTTTGCTGCAGGTAACGTAAAAATGGATTCTAATGATAAAGTGGATTCACACACTGATAAAATTTCTGATAGTAATGCTGGAAATCAATCTGGTGGAAGTAAAAGTAATGCCAATCCACCAGAAAATGACAACAAAGAAGAAGTAAGCCATCAGAACGAGTAAGGAGGCTATCAAGTCCTCTAGTTTTAGTTCAAATAAATCAACAAATATATCTTCATTAATGAAACATACCACACCAATGAATCGAAATAATATATAAACAAGGACTGGTCTTTCAAAATAGGTTGTCCAATAGGACAAAAAATTGTATATGAGGCTGTTGATCCTCCGTTCACGATAATGACTACAGAGTATGTAAGAGTTTTCTATTTGAATTTGCTCTTGCTTAACCTAACGTTAGAACTAGAGCATTATGTCGATTTGTTCAATCAGATGCTACAAGGTTACAATTGAGTTGACTAAAAGCGACAAAAGCAATTTCATTTTAAATTTGATCACTTAAACTAATGACGTTAAGTATTACTAAAGCGTCAAACCCATCCAATATAGTATTATCAAGTTGACCAAGTAAAAGTTATGTCAACGCTTTCAATATTGATGGGAAAAAGATTAAAAAAAAAATACGATGCAAGTGTAAAGTTTCTATACGTTCAGCATAATGCAGAAATTCGAAGCAAAGCGCCTCCAACGTGTGGGCGATAAATTATCCTGCCTAGATTTTGAAACATGCAAATTGTCGATACTAGAGACATTTATTCAGACAAAGCCACATAGCGACGCAAAGCGACTCGTCAATGATACGTTACATGCGAGGCGATGGTGAAAGAAAAAGTGCTTAAAGTGTTTTCGTTTTCTTATTAATACATGGCAAACGACTTTAAAAGACTGTCCTTTGCTTTGTTAATATAAACGTGTGAGAATCGACTTCGGCGTACGAATCTGTGATGTGGTCGCAACTTTGTATGATCCTTAAATAAGAATAGGAATTAATGGTTTTCAGTATCGTTCGCAAATCGACATTTGACCTCGCCTTTCGCACAGGTTACGAATTATTCAACATTTACAGCTGCTGTGTAATGCTTCGAAGTATTGAAAGTGCAGCACAAGACTCACTATTTACGTCAAGGCTGATGATCGAAGAAAAAAATATGAAAAAAGCCACTTATCTCAACAAATAAAGAATTGTACATTTTTTCCGTTATCGTTCTAATTAGATCGTCTATTAATATTATTATTATTATTATTATTGCTACTATTATTACTATTATTATTATTATATAAAGACGAAACTGAGATAATTAATAAAAGGCAAACGTTTAATTAAACTGAAATCCCATGGTTACATAGTTTTTATTAAATCGGATGAAATCGATTTTTCGTAGCCTTCGGAAAAAAAACTCGACTTCAGGACAGAAAGACTGGATCCGAATTTTTCTTTTCTTAAGGTTTGGAATCTACTGCCAGTCGTTTCGACGACATCCAATACAAATGTTTTTCATGATAAGTAATTAATGGCTAAAGCGAGAAAATAAATTGGGCGCCGCGAACCGTGAAATTGCAATGGTAGTTATTACTAAAAAAATGAGAAATTTTAAGTCTAATAACGTACCACCGACTCTCAACGCTATATAGAATGTCTATTAATATCTTTGGTACGCTCTGTAGTTTGTTTTTACAAAAAAACTTTTATTACCTGAAAATGACTTACATAAAATTGTGACACGAATTGAAATATACCTATGTAAATGTACATTACTCCGTAAAATCTATTTAAACATTTACGTAGTCAACATGATCAACTTTGTCTCCATTTTCATTCAGTTTCGTACTTGAAAGGAGAAAAAGAAAATTAGGCGATTTTTTTCATGCTACTATATAATTGTTATAATTAATAATTATCATTTTCCCTAATTATTTTACTACATATTTGTTTGTACGTGTACATTCAGTGGACGAAGGTGTCGCTGTTCGAATGAGTCAATGCGTAATGCACATGTAAAAGATTGTGAGTGTACTTGGTAAAATGTAAAGTTATACCTAGTGCTTAAATGCAGATTTTCCAGGTGTCGATCTTTTTTCTTTTCATTTGCACTAAACATGACATCGTTTGCAAGAGAGTGTAAAGGAGAGGAAATTGTCACCTGGCTATCCTGTTTAAATGTGAGATGGTATTGTCTTTCTTTTTTCAACAAAGAAAAAAATATTGTAACAAAGGCATACGTGGGTACCGGTACGGGGGTCTGTTCTTTTTTTACTAAATGTAAAGACTGGTTATTGAAAATGTTTGGTATTAGAAAGCGAGATTTCTTTATAAAAAATACGCGTTAATCGAGAGAAAGGAAGACGTCTCTTGAGCTGGAAAACTTTGTTTTTTATTATTATTTTTTTTTTATTTTATTTTGTTTTACTTTAAAATAAACAGTTTGTGTCCAGTAGTAATTGAATTGAATGAAAGCGCATGCTAATTTGACGAATGATTATTACTGCGACTGACAATACGTATCCTGTAGATATTGTTTTACTCGAAAGACTGAACGTTGTGTGTCTGTAAGGGGTGGGTATAATTGTAAAACGAATCTAATTAGCTGCGATAGTCTTTTTATGTAAGTTATCGTAAGCCAGCGCGTAAAGAGACTCCGTAACTAAAAATAGACAAAATACTAATCCAGATTACAGCGTGAGAGATGCTCTGCGAGTCCAATACTTCGAAAAATGAGTAAAGGAATTATGAAAGTAAGACATAAAAAGACAGACCCTTGAATCAACCCCTGAAGTGCCTGTAAATTTTATCTGTCCTTGAGTAAATCTCGAAACAATACATTCTAATAAAACGAGTGTAACAGAAAACAGTATGTAACTTATTTAAACAAAAAAGGTATCGAAAAAATCACACAAATAATGAGCAATGTAATGAGCAATCTAAGAACGGTTAAGTTATATTTAAATTTATTTTTAGTTTCATCTCGTCAATTGTTCGTGCCTATCCAGATTTCTGCTTTATTAGTTGGAAGTTTGAGGAAAAGAATTATCAAATTTGCTTTTTTTTTTGCGCCATTGCATGTGGCGCAGGAACGTCGATACAACTATCGTTAACTACTTTATTTTGATCGTTATTATACGCGATTCCTTGATTTTTGTAACATCGCAAAAACTCATTTAGTTTATCCTCATTTCTTCATCTCTGCAGTCTAAATGATTGCGACAAAGGGTAATATAGTAATGTATTTCTTATAAAAAAAATTAGTCATTACAGTTATGGTGATATCCTGAAACGCTATGTACACGTTGATGAAAAACTAAAAGTTTAAGTTAAAGTAAAAATTAAATTAAAGAAAAAAAAATAAAACGATATTAATCTTAAAATGAGAATTTTTATCTTTCTGCTCAACTCAGTTTTCTCATTAAACTCATTACAGATCGCGCATGCAGCAAAAGTAAAGAGAAAATTTCTTTTATAAATTTTGTGTGTTAAAATTAAATAAAACATGGGATATAATTTTCTATGGGTAAAAGGAAGAAAGGACATTTAACATGACATTGTATAGATTTAAGGGGTAAAAGTGTTCAGAGACATTTTTCATGTCAAGGAAGAATAAATTGAATTGAGATGTAATCGAAAAGTTGTAATTGATCCGCGTAATACCATTTTACAGAAAATCTAAAAAAAAAAGAAATAGCGCGAATATAAAGAATGATCGTATACAATAACTTCATCAAAATCATTTTGTTGTATCGATTATACAAATATAAACGTAAATTAAATGAAAAGAAAAACAATTACTTATATAACAATCTATAAGAAACAATGCGCAATTAAAATGCAGATATTTCCTTCAAGACAATTTGTATACCCTCTTGTACGATGTTATATCGATATTGGAGATGCGAGACAGCGAGGCTAATTTATATATAAAAATACTAATTGTAAGTATGAAGTGGGGCAAAAGCATACGGAAGGCGACGGAGACTTGTGCATTCTTTTGGTCAATAGACGAGATGATATTTCGGATAATGATGTGCGCTCAAAAAGAACTGTTATTTGGGCTACGTTTTAGGAAATAAAAGTGTTCTAAAAAAAAATGGAGCAGAGAAAGTGACAGAAAAAAATGCAGGCGTAACACTCGTAACTCTGATGTTTAAACACTGATCTTCTTCAATAGAGAAAATAAGGATAGAAAAATAAGTGGATGATTGGTGAAAGAAGAAGGAGAAATTAGTTCGGATGAAAAGGCGCGAAATATTGTTAATTAAAGAGCTGTTAAAATGGAGAAAAACCAATTGATTCCCGATACCCTTACCCAAGTGACTCGGCACATGTAGATGAATTGGTCAACGGAAGGCAGCACAGTCAAAGGAGAAAAGTCAACAGGAGCATAGAGGAACGAGAAGAGTCTTATATGGTATAACCATCATTATGAATAATAGACGATTCGAAAGTGAGAAAAGAAGAAAACTAAAATAATGCATAAACATTACGCTTGCGGTGTAATTATTGTCTTTAGCAGCAATGAATTGTAAATTAAAACAGTTGCAGTCATAACCGAGTGATTTCTTTGGAAGCTCTTGGTTTTGATTACAACTTAACTATAAAACACTGTTTTTTTTATTTTTTCAATATCACCAGGCACCACTTACCTTTCCATCTTCTATAAAAATTCTATGAATATATACCTAATATTTTAAGAATATGTGTATGTCACAATAGGCAGAAATATTTCTTTAAAATTTCTTATTTGTCAATAACATAATTGTAATTTATAAATGCTATCATTTTAAATAATTTTATTTAAATCTTGATAAAAATTAAAGTCTCAAAGAAAAAAAATAATTAAACAATATACTAATAATAATATTTTCAACTACCTATGTAAAAGTAGTCTATTTTTAAAATATTCGCGCTTTTTAGAAATCAATATGGCAACTAAGTTTTTCATATATGTATGTTGTTCTTATATATATATATATATAAGTATATAAGAAATGAAAAGTCGATCATTGTTCATACAGATTACGATTCACCGTCTATACCATAAGGCAACATCGATGTCGGATTCACCGTGCCGTCACCGGTTCATACATACATATAAACGCCCATAATAAATAATTACAAACATACGCTTAACTTCCCGCAACGAGTCAACATGGCGTAAATGGAATGTTCGTACTTTCGTATGGTCCAAGATTTTTAAAATCCAATGCCGTTTCTTGGCCACCCTATAGAGTTACATACGATGTTTGTTACAAATTAAACATTACTGTCTCTGTCGTTATCCTTTAACAGAGAATAACGAATAGATTAATCATCATGGGGAACGAAAAGAGTGTTCTAAGTGGGTTGGAAATAGAAGATAAAGCTGTCGAGATCACCGACTTCTGGACACATCATAGCTCTAATCTACAAGGATCTAACCCTCAAAATTTGTCTGTATTTATTAGCGAACCTTCTTTGCATTCTGATGCTAGTTTTGGAAAACCTTCACCTTTAGAAAAAGCAGCTAAAGTATTGAAAATTTCAATATTTTATTAATAAAGAATCATTTTTTATGTCTGAAGATTATCATTATTTTTTATTATTTTAGAATTTGATGCTTCACCGTCATCCATGTATTTTGAAATTTGTCTCATCGTGGTCAAAAGGCAGTAAATTTTTTCTCGCGACAGAAGAAGTAAAACCTTTAGTGCAAGTTATAGGAACGCAAACTACACTGCAAATTTGTATAGGGCTTCACAGTATTTTAAGAGCTTTGCTTTTTCTGCATGAAAATGCTTCAAGTTCGCATAACAATGTATGTAGCAGTTCCATTTATGTAACAAGTGAAGGTTGTTGGAAATTGGGGGGCTTAGAATACTTGTGCAGGAATTCTGAACTCAATGCAGCATACTTTAGGAAGATTAAAACTTATCGATACGAGAATGCTATATCACCTAATGAAGAAACTGTCATGCAATCCATTGCTAATGATACTTCAGTTATTGATAAATATGCCTTTGCTGTTCTTGCAGAAGATGTTTTACAACTTAAAGATGAAGGTATTATTTATTAATCTTTTAAAAATAAAATAGTACATTTCGATACATGTGCGTGAAGAAATTTCATCTCGTGGGGATCTTTGCACACGAGCGAAGCGAGTGTGAAAAGGTCCACACGAGATGAGAAATTTATCACGCACAAGAATCGAACAGTATTTTTTGACACGACGTGCGAGAAGACGAGTTTTCGAGAACGTTTTT